>CM031918.1:48130637-48190540 GCA_018703695.1 Prunus fruticosa | reverse complement strand
TTTATAGGAAAATGTCTCTTTGGACGGATTACCATTTTTCAAAGTATTACAAAGTTATAAACTCATGCTCTGACCAAACTACAACGTTTTTACAACTTCTTGTGAAGAGTTGTGCTAATTGTCTCTAAATTATATCGAGATTTATTCATACGAGTCTATGGGTCTCGTCAACTTTTAGGGACGAAGCTAGAATTGTAAAGTTGGGGGAAGTAGGAAATAAATACAAGTACACAAAGAACCTAAGTATTCAATAGTTATATGTTTAGAGCTAAAAAGCTAAATATTTCTAATTTAGTCATGTCTAATTTGTTTTAGAGAGAGTGTTAACTTAACTTATAACTTGTTTATTACAAATTTTATATGTTATATATATAATATAATAGAGGATATATCAAAATTTGGGGGCCAGGGCCACTCCAAGCTTAGGAGTGGCTCCGCAACTGTCACTTTGATGAACTCAGGTGGTCAAGTTAGAGACAATAAGGGCTCGTTTGAGAATATTTTTGTAAGAATGAATCACTTCTATTCATAAGTGCATTTTTAGAAGAACGTCAAAAAATTCATTAAAAATTCAAAGTGCTTCATGAAGAAGCATCTATTAGGTGCTTCTCTGAAAAACGCTTTGGTGATCCAAAAGTGCACTTATAAGCATAAGCACTCCCAAACATGTCATAATTTACCCTCTTACGGTAAAGCTAAAGGAATCTAGACCTCAAATTTTGTGAGTTGTTTTATGTTTAAAGAATTTTGTAATATTTCTCGACTAATATTAATTTTTAGTTAGTTTCTTAGTGATTGAATTTCAACACGACCCGATTTACTTAAAACAGAAAGTACAACGACGTTTAGCTCCTATCAATTTGTCATGTATTAGTCACAAGATTTTGTTTCAAAGCGATGATAAAAGACATTTGTTGTACATAAGAAGTTTCATAATCCAAGGTGTGAACACAAAATAGGAAAAAGATATAAGGTGTGAACACAGCAGTTAGCTAGAGAACTCCAAAATAAAAAACATACGATAATGATATAAACATAGATTAAGAATATGTTACAATCGCAAGTAATATTTTAATTGGATCGTTTGATGATGAGTCGAATATATTTAGTTGATAGAATAATACATAAAAGAAGTGTTCAAGTGGGCAGTTCATATTTGTGTGCGCTCGTTTTCGTGCCCACGTGGCCTTCCCTTACTCCCTTATATCTATCAACATCAACGTAAGCTACGCTTCACATTACGCCACTACCCTACGTCAGATATCACTCTCTCTCTCTCTCTTTTGTTCTATTTATTAAATAAATAAATAAAACTATCAACCGTTATTATTACAACAATTTTTTATTTTTTTTTTTTTTTTTTTTTTCACCCAAGTAGTATGTTATTGATAATGCTAATGTTATCAATTATTATATTTTGATATGATATGAATAAATATTTTTTCCATTATAGATATTATTGATTTTCTGCCTGGTGTTAATCGATAACTCGCTAAAAGAAAAAAATTTGCTTTTCACGTTTTGTTTTTTCATTTTCGTAAGAAAAAAGTTATTGGAAAGTCAGAGATTAATTAAGGCCAGAGGATGAGACCAAGAATCTTCGTTTCCTCCTTCCGCGTAATCGCTCACTGGTCACTACTAGTTTAGAGAGAGACAGAAAGAGAAATGGTTTTTGTGAGTATAGTGAATTGTTGTTGGGGTTGAATTGGTCAGCAATGGACTTTTCTCTTTACATCTCTCTCTCTCTCTCTCTCTCTCTTTGTCTACACTAACCAAGTTGATCATCATCAGAAAACTAGTCTACTTGTGAGAAAAAAAATAAAAGAAAAGAAAATTAATTAATTGGTTTTCTTGAGTCAATTATGTCTCTTTTCCATGCCTTTTCCCAGCCCCTTATATCCATCCCCCTCTTCCTCGCGATTCTTCCTCACACTTTCATTAAGAAATCCAGACACACCTTTCCCTTCTCTGCCCTTTCCCTTCTCTGCATAACATAGCTACCAAAAGCTTCACCCTCTACTTTCTTCATTAATTTACAACTCTCTCTCTCCCTCTCTCTCGTACTACTTAAGCAATCTCCCTCTCTTACTACTTAAGCAAACTACCCATCAATCTTCAATTGGAGCTTTGGTGTTTCTGATCAAAACCACTCTCACATTCAGCCAATTTTACTTCTTTCAGCTAGCTAGTTCTATGTTTGTGGCTTCTGATTGGTTATTTTCCTTGCTCCTAACATTCAACGTGTGAAACTTTGCCTTGAACCATTTTCTGGTTCACATTTCTAAATGGAGAAGAGGAAGAGCATGGAGTGGGAGCAAAAGACTCTAACCAGTGAGCTAACCCAAGGGAAGGAGCTGGCAAAGCAGCTTATGAACCATCTTCACCCTTCTGCATCCCAAGAAAAAAGAGACTTTCTGATTTCAAAAATACTATTTTCCTATGAAAAGGCACTCTCACTGCTCAAAAGGGATGTTGGTTCTGATGGAGAGTGTAACCACATCCCCAACACCATGTTGGAATCACCTACTTCATTTGGCAATAGCAGCCCAATGAGTGAGATCTCTGACCAAGATTGCAAGAACAAAAATGTCTTCAAGAAAAGGTATTTTTTAACTTGGATTTTAATTTTATTAATTAGGGAAATTTTGGATTAGCCTAATTATGGTTGAAAATGATCTGATTTTGACTGTTGGGATTTCTGTGTTGTAGGAAAACAATGCCCAGGTGGACTGAAGAAGTGAAGGTTTGCTCTGGAACAGGGCTAGATGGGAGTCTTGATGATGGCTACAGTTGGAGAAAGTATGGCCAAAAGGATATCCTTGGAGCTACCTATCCAAGGTGAGAACTTTTAGTCTTTAAAGTTTGAAGTTTGAACCATTACATTTGCAATTTATAATTAATAAAAATAAAATAACACAAAAACATGATCAGTGGTTGGATTGGATGCTCCACCAGCGAAGTCTCTATTTTGCTCATAGTGAAAAATACCTTTATCTATTTATCACATGAGCCTGATTGATCATTTGTCAGACTTCAGCTGATATATGCAGCACATGAATAATTAGAGTTCTTATTATTGCTAGGATGAAGAGGCTTTTTTTAATTCTTTTTTTTTTTCTTCTTCTTTCACAACTGGCACATGAAGACAAAAAGTACTTGAACTTATCTAAAGGTGACTGTATGTAGCTCCATAAGCCTAGCAGTCTTTAAATCAATTCATTGTATCTAGTTATTCGTGTTTTTTTGGTTGGCCTCCAGGATTGACAATTCTTCAGCCTGGACAGAACCTTTTAGCATTAAAAACGCCATGTCCTGGCAACTGGTCCAACCCCCAAAACGGGTCCTATTGGCATCTAGTGTTGAGTTTGGTTTAGCTCGACCGGGACTATGTTGATATTTAGTGAAGAAAATGTCATGTAACATTTCACTGTTGATGAATATGGTCTAAATTGCTGAGATATTCATATGAATCATGTTCATGTCCCATGTTTCTCAAATAACAGGTGTTTGTTTTCTTTGTATTGCAGGGGCTACTACAGATGCACACATCGCGGCACGCAGGGTTGTTTAGCCACCAAGCAAGTTCAAAAGGCAGATTCTGACCCATCAACCATAGTGGTAACCTACAGAGGAGAACATACTTGTAACCAAGTCCCTCAGTTAGCCAGGTCATCAGCCTTATCCCTAGCTAAACAAGCTTCAACGGGAAATCAAAATGCAACCCGAGAAGCAGAAAAACCGAAAGCATCACAAGAGATGTCTTTCAGTTTTGGGGCAGGGCTTAGAGTTAAAACTGAGGATTTGGACACAAGGGAAGCTGGTATATTTCCATCATTTTCCTTCCCTTCTACACCAATTGAAACTGAAAATGTGGGAGACCATATTTTCTGTGCAACTTTGATGGAGAATGATTTGATGGATGGCTATTCTCCCACATTTGCATCTCCAGCAGCAACATTTGAACCAGACTACTTGCAGGCAGTGTCACCGTGCCGAATAAGCAGTTTCGGACTTGGCCATGATTATGTGCAGACTTCAGAATCTGGTCTCAGTGTGATCATCTCAGCCCCAACTTCAGTGACCAACTCACCAATTGGGGATTTTGGTTTCTTACTTGATGATTTGGATTTTCACCATTTTGAAAACACAGAAAGTTTTGCTTACGAGTCATAACTTTCCCTCACCCTTTAGAAAGTGAGAGAGAAAAAAAAAAGCAGAGAGAAGGAAATGATGCTTGTGAAGAGAGAGTTTTCCTCTGCCTAGGTAGTTAAATTCTTGATGTAGTGTGCTAGTTACTGTTTCTATATGTGTCTTTAGTTTACGTTTTCCTCTCTTCCAGTCTCATTGATTTGTAAATTCTTTGGTCCAAGAGGATTAGTTCTTCTGACTGTAAGAAATAAAATTCCATTCCTGATCGAATTAAACTGTTCTAGATTTTCAATATTCTGAAATCAGTGGTGCTGATGGTGTTCCTTAAGATAATAAGATTAAAATCTACATCTTTTTAACTGGCACAAGGGACTTATCAAAGGCAAGCACTTTGTTTGGCATGGTCATTACTTGGATACAATAATTTCTTGGCTGGAACCAAACTCGCCCATCTTCTGTGCCCACTTTAGAGTCTCATCCAATATCACCTTGGCATCAAATTTGTACTCGAATCCGATTTTCTCTAGCTTTGTGGAACCCCAAACAATTTCTCTCCCTAAATCTTCCACAAACCTGAAACAAATCATGAACAAAATCCTCTGTTAGGGTTTAACCATAGAGGCCAAAATCTTGTAAACCTTCCCAACAATTGTATGTATAGTAAATTAATAACTTACTCTTCAGCTATTCTGATATCTGGGTGATATTTTTTCCAGTTAGATGCTATTTCTGCAGATGACAAATATGCACTGGCACATAGAAATCTGCCACTGATGCAGGGCTTCTCTATGCATAGTATGTGTGCCTCACAAACATCTTCAATGTGCACAATTGGAACTTTACCCAACAAGTCCTCCAAAAATCTCAGCGTTTGGTACCTCTTTTTATCGCTTGGGATTTGCGAAATGAGCACCCCCATGCTTTCAGGCATAACAGACAGAAGGGTGTCCCCTCCCACAAGGCCACAGGCAATGCTGACTACTTCAAGCTCACTGCTAATGTGCCTCAGCACTTCTTTCTCAGAAAGGGTCTTTGAGTGTGTATAATCCTACAATACATATTAGATATTACCCACTTTTTAGATTTTTAAAAAAATGTAATGTGCTAAACAAATAATTGATAATTGCATTCTTAAATAATGGATATGCTAGTGTCAGTCGTACGTGGGCATGTGACACAATACAGTGAGTCTCACACTCATCAATGGCTGAGATTTCTTCTCACGCCCACATACATATACGGCTAGCAATATAACGCAACTCAATTTAACCATTAAACTTTCGTAACTTTAATAACTTTGATGCTTACCATCAATGTTTGATTGGCAAGAGGATATAAGAGATTGAGAGGAGTCCAGCAGGACTCGTCCATATATTTTTGGAAGCCATTTCCAGAGTCTTTGATTGGTGATGCAGCCGACACAGAGGCTGTGTAAATGAGTCGTTTTACGGTGCCTGATTTGATGCAAGACCTCACTATGCTGTTAAGCCCAGAAACTGCAGCCTCAGAAGTGTTTTTGAACTATTTCAATAGCAAACAAAACAAACTGTGGCATTAGGGAACTCTTTAAGTCTGCATTGCAATAGTTTGCAGCCGTTGGATTTAATCAAACGGCTGCTGGTACACTATTTTAAGGTGAGTGTATTTGGTCAGCATTGATGCAATCTCAATCTAAACACTAGTACTTTCTGAATCAGATGGCAGAAGCATAAGAAATTAACAATTCTTTCAACCCTTTTCAGAGTTTCTAGTTAAAGAACAAGCAAACCTGAGTGTCCTTGGGCTCATGCTGCAAGGGGGTAGCCAAGTGGAAGATATATTTGCAGCCTTGGACTGCTGGCTCAAACTCATAAGGATTATATATATCTGCTTCAAACAATCTTAACCTCTCATGTGCATTTGGAAGACCCTTGAGAAGCCCCACTTTAAATGGATCACCTGCACAGCAGAAATACATTCACCATAAATATATGGAAGTTAGAGAGAAGCTGAGAGAGAGAGAGAGAGAGAGAGAGAGAGAGAGAACCCAGATTTCTGAGTGTTGCATGGACAGTGTACCCTTTCTCTAAGAGCCTTTTGACAAGAGAAGAGCCAAGGTAGCTTGAGCCTCCTGTAACACATACCTTGGTGTTCTCCATTTCCAAATCAGAGCAACTTAGCCAATCCAATCCAATGATTATTTCTGTGGCTTTAGTCTGCTATGTTTGATGGGTTCATTTTTCTACCCAAGGGGTATATGAGGACACGTGGAATATCTCTAGTATCCAATTATTTGACTTTATAAGTTGTGATTTATAACCATCTAAGCTAATTAGGCCGGCAAATGTTCCAAGGGGTATATGAGGACACGTGGAATTGCACAAAACTTCAGACAACGTTCTTGATTATGATCGTAGGATATTTTTTTTTAAAAAGATTGTCTGTTTGTTTAGACTTATAATACTGAACATTATTGCTAAAATTTAGGCACCATTTTGGATGTTGAACTGTATGATATTTTAAACTACTTAAAATACACGAGGAATGAATTCAAACTCGGATGCAAGAAAGTGATTACACTGCCTTCATTAATTTGGGCGGTAAGATACCTTGTGGTCAATAGTGCCTTTCCTTGTGAGTTTTACACAAACTAATCATAAGCCACAAGTTTCTTAGCAAGCAAAGCATGGAACATGTCCTATACCGAAGTCTATCATTCACAATCAAGATGTTAATGTATTACTTAGATGCATTCACATGTTTTCAGTGGCATTTTATTTTTCATTAAAACCGATGAGAATAAAGAATTCAATGATGAAAGAGTGATGCTGAATTTAGGTGAGCTACACTACACTAATCAGATTTATTTTCATGTTCAATAAAGGATTGGGAGATGGCCAAAAGACTTTTGAGATGTATATATCAAAGGAGGCAATGATCTCAGTTAACTTTCATCAAGCTAATCCTCTCGGCTACATTTTTGGTAACAATACTAATATTTTTTTCGTTACATTCGAATTGATCGAACCCTTCACCTATCTTGACCGTGACTAATTGTTTTCTGTCACTGAAAACTGAAGATATTGTTGTGTCTTTCACATGATTCACAAATCGTTTGGCCGCAAACAACTTTTTGAGATCGCTTGTCCATGAAGGAATCTCTCATTTATAAAGTACTGAAAGACAGGATATCAATTACCATATATGAGCAGAAATCCTCTTTGTCAACTTAACTCATCTTTGCAAGAAAATTTGGAAAATAATGGAAATGAAAAGCAAGTTTGGTTGGTTCAGCACTCTCATTCCTTATGAGAGGCTAGGGGTTGAAATCCCCGCTCTTGTATGGAGTCACCACTTTGGCCAGCACTTTACCCCTTACGGGCCGACCCGGTGTGAGCGGGGATTAGTCTGGGTTGTGGTTAAGGCTTAAATGTGCCACTCAGTTGGGGCCCATCCAAGACCACCTCGTGGTTCAGATCGAAAAGCAAGTTTGGTTTGTTTCATGAGTAGGCATTAATCTTAATGAATGGAGATGAAGACCCAACAAATTCATGTATTGTTCTTTTGAAAATGGATTCATGCATTTATGGGGATAGATAAATGAACCCATTAATGGGTGGTTGTCCTCTTTTGAAAGGTGACAGATAGCTAAAATAATTTGTACCTGCAAATAATGCAAACCATAGGTTCCAAGTAGTTGAAAAACACAGCTGAGCAGAGCAGCAAAAACCAGGATGGTAAGTTACAAAAACCTGAACTGAAACTTGAGATCCAATTCTAATAGTATACATAAAAAAAACTCATAAACTACAAGGCCTTCTTGGACCAGTTGGTCTTAGAGGCCAGTGTCACCCCTTGTCCTTGCACACTTGATGCAATCTTCTAATATCATCTTGGTATCATATTTGTAAACAAAACCCTTCTCAATAAGCTTTGTAGAACCCAAGCCAATTTCTCTTGTTGGTCCATCCAAATACCTGAAACCCAATTCCTGATTCTTGTTTAAACTTGAAATTTAATCTTAAAAAATTGAAATAGCTAAGAAAAAATAAAGTAAAGATCAGCTACTTACTCTGGCTTCACTTGAAATTTGGGGTAATGTAGCTGGTAGTAACTAGCAATTTCTGCAGATGAAACAGACGAGCTTGCGCATAAAAATCTACCGTTTATCGAAGGATTCTCGATGCAGAAGATATGAGCATCGCAAACATCATCGATGTGTATGATTGGAATTTTCCCAAGTAATTCCTCTAGAAATCTCAGTGATTGGTACTCAATTGCACTGCTTGTAAGCTGAGAAATAAACACAGCAACACTCAAGGGTGTGAATGACAGAAGTGCATTCCCTCCCACAAGGCCACAGGCCAGGGTCACAACTTCAAGTCCGGCATTTTTGCTGTTTCCATAGCTCAGAATTTCTCTCCGCCAATGTCTTTGAATCTACATAGGCCTTCAATTATATACCACAAAGATTCAATTTATAAAAAATTTAAATAAAAAATTTGAGGGACTATTAGTAGTGAAATAATACTGATAATGATCATACAACTTTACCAATATAAGGAACCATTAAATTATCGGTTGGCATAACTTTTGAATGTAGAAGAGCAAATAGATATGATTAGGGCTAGGAGATTTGTATACCTTGAGATGGACATTAGAACAAGCAAATGAAAGATGGAGAGGGGTCCAGCATGTTTCATCCATGAAGTCTCCAAGACCACTCCCATCCTCTTTCAGTGGAGATGCAGCAACCACAGACGCTGTGTAGATTAGCCTCTTAACTGTTCCTGATTTCAGACAAGACTCTGCAATGCTCTTTGCCCCAGCTATAGCAGCTTCAGTTGTGTTCTTGTACTGCTTTGTAATTTTGTCAGATATATATGTGTGTGTGTGTGTGTGTGTGTAAATAAGAGTATAAGTGATCATGAAGGTGGGCAACCTGGGAGTTTTCAGTGTGTTGTAAGGGAGTTGCTACATGGAAAACAAACTCACAGCCTTCAATTGCATGCTCAAACTCAGTTGGGTTGTAAATGTCAGCTTCAAACAGCACAAGCCTTGCATCTGCATCAGGAAGGCTCTTCAGAAGGCTAACCTTGGACACATCATCTGTGAACATTTCCCAAATATATTCAAAGCAATTTGGTTTTATGAGAGACAGAAAAACAGAGAGAAAATAGAGAGGAAACACATATTGTGTTGTCAAACAGTGAATCAAGACCGCATTGTGATTGCACTTAATCAATGGTTCTAATTCACAGTCTGACAACCTAAAATACTCGCAGTAGAATCAGTTTAATCAACAACTGACAAAAAATATATATTTTTTCTGTGTAGCAATACAGACATACCCAAGTTTCTGAGTGTTGCATGGACAGTGTAGCCTTTCTGTAAAAGCTTCTTGACAAGCCAAGAACCAATGTAGCCTGCACCTCCTGTAACACATACCTTGCAGCCAAAACTACTCATCCCCATGGCAAAACCTGTAAGTTTACCAATTGCTGGTTTCTCTCATTCTCCGTCAAACACCACATTATATAATAACATAAAAGGCCCCTCGCCGGCCCCCCAAAAATATCATATTACGATTTAAACAGTTTAATAAAATTAAATTAAAGCCCCTTCATGTACAGCCTAAGGTCAAGCATGCACATGCACACAAGTAAGAAATAAAAAAACAGATCTGCAGGTCTCTCTAGCATCCATTAAAATTTAAAATATTGTTCCTGAAAATCTTTGCCAGCATTATAATAACAGAAGATGCAGACCGGTCCGTTGAACGGCTTTTTATAAGTCGAAAACAGGGAAGATAATCCCCCAATCCTTTTCCCTAGGGATATGATTTGAGTTTTCTTTTTCTGAAATAAAATAAAATAAAATAAGATTTGGAGAACAGTATTCTACTGCTGCACTGCACTCGAACTTGTCTTCATATATTCTTGGAAGTTCCAACTTGATACTAACTATGAGTTAATAACACCTGCATAATCTAAACCGCTAAAGATTACATTAGTAACATATTTACTAATCATGAATAGGTACTAGAGAAAACAGAATTATTTCAACTCATAATTTCCCCATATCTATTAAACATTTATTAAAACAAGAAATCAAGAAACATGTGTCCAACTTTAAAATCAGTACTTCGACATCCTCAAAGCCCAAAGTTGGACCAACTTCCAAGTGGGTGAATATGCCAAAAAAACATAAGTTGTTTCGAACTCATGTCTCGAAAAGCTGTGATCTTAATTTATGTTTGGTACATTATTAAACTCATTGATGAGATGTGTTTTTCATTTTTTATTTTTGGTCGGTTTATTGGTGCAAATAGTTGTCGGTAGCGTAACGTCTTTTGCTCATGCATACGAGAGTAGATACGTGTTTTTGTTTTGTTTCATTTGGCAGCTCCGGTACCAGTACAGCAGCTTGCAGTATATCAAAATACATACCTTTTTGGGTTTGGTTGACACTTCCCAAGTAGTTTCTGGAAAGAGAAGGGAAAGTTGGCCCGGCGGGGGGGGAACTTTCATCTTTGAACCCAATTTTGAATTCCATACCTTTTTGGGCCAAAATTGAGTTTGACATTGGGACCAAATGAAATATGTGAACAGCCCAACTGGGCCAACAGAGATTGAGAGAAAAAACAAAAAAACAAAAGGCAATTCCTTTCCAACATGTAAAATAATAGTTGCTCCATATGATTTGCCGACTGAAAAAATTCTATGCTGAAATAATGATTTGCTGGTTGCATAATTTTCTTTAGAGATGATCATTGAAAGAGGATTGAAAGAGGACCTTAAATATAAACTGAAATGAACATTACATAATAAGAACTAGCACGTTAACAGCGGCCTTCTTAAAACTTTCCTAGAAAATTAACATGTTCCGATCATTAACTTATATTATAGAATAACTCTAGAAAGAATGCGTGCATTTTTTTCTTTAACCGGAATATCCTTACTATAAAAATACTCGTACATACGAAACTAAGTTAGTTAGCAAGAATTTGTTAAAATTGCAACCAACCCCACCAGCACCACCATTATCAAAGCAAATTAATATTGGAGTGGACTTGGAGATGTGGGGAAAAATAAGATAAAGTGGAAAGAAGAAGAATAAAGGATAATGTGTCACCCAATTGGTAAAGTACACGAAGAGATAATTTAAAGTTAGAAAACAATTTAAAAAAAAAATTCGCAATAAAAAAGGCAAAACCAATTATTCTAAACTTTTGACCCTCCAAAAAGCTTCATCATGATGGCATTTTAATTACGGCCCTTTAATTACCTACCAATTTTCAATCTAAGGTGATGTGTAAATATCTTCTAGATGAAATCATGGTAATGGGCCTCAGCTATTTGAATCATTTATCATTATGATCTCTTTGACGGCTCCTCAATAATGAAGCAACTCATTCCATTTGCTAGAATTTCCACTTTGATGGGCATCTTGAAAGATTGAGAAACCTAAAAGTCAACATCACAACCTTTCAAAAGACAATTAGATTTGCGATACCACCTGTTTTTTTACAAATATACAACTATTACAAGTTACTGATACAAAAATTGATCATCCACGTGCACTCAAGCGATTAAGAAACATTGTAGAATGATAGAATAGACCAATATCAATTTTAAAAATACACGTGAGTTGATAATTTGAATGCCGACGTCGGCATTTGAACAATTTTGCAAATCAATATTCTTCAAAATAAGTAAAAGGATAAGCAGTTGAAGTTGACGTTAATTAAATACGGCCGAGTGCAACTCTATAGCAGTAATTGACCGGGCAATACAAAACAAAAAGGAGATGCATTGTACATAACGCAATCATGTATTTTCTATTACATGTGTCGTTCTAAGGTGAACCATATATCATCATCGTCACTTAATCGTCAGCCTGCGCAATCTTAATTACTTTTTCGTATAATTAGTTGATTGTACAGTGGCTTAGCATTTTTCTAGGAGGTCATTTTCCTCAATGTCATTGCTCTTGCGTTTCTCCTTCTCCTTGCCTTTAAGCATTGTGTGACATAATAACGAATAGGAAAGCTATAAGTTAAAAAGCTCATCTTCTAGAATATATCACCTCTGAGTTAGAAGATATTTAAATATCGTCATTGACTTTTACTATGTCTCATTTATTTCTCGATATAATCACTTACAAATCGTTCGTTTTTTTTTTTTTATGAAAGAAATTTCATTCAATAACCAAATAGCATAATATATTGAAAATAAGACAAAAAAACGTGCTAACTCGTGTTTTCGGTTTTTGCTAAGAATTCTTATATATTCAGTAGTAGCTACTAGCTTGACAACCACATGTGATGTGGGGATTCATACCTTTCCTCTTAGTTATGTATTTTACCTCCCAAATATTAATTGCAAAGGACTTGCCCTACCTTCAATGGCAGGCAGCCACCACCAACCCTCTTCTCAACTTGAGTGCCATGACTTTATTGTGATGTAACAAATTTGTCCCAAATTGGGTCATCCCCTTGGCCCATTACTCTGTCTACCAATATTAGGGCGGCATTAATCTCACCAACTCCATAGAATAAAAATGAAATGCTTGTTCTATATATGCACCATAGTATCTCACAGTCAACCAACAAGTATTATACTAACATGAAAGGAAAGAAAAAGAAAAAGAAAAAGAAGAACACAGTGGGTAGGAGGATGCGCGAAGAAACTAATTAAAGACTAAATTTTCAATTGGAAAATTGGGTTTTCCACTTTGTCACCACATGAGCCAGTGCCTTTGTGGAAGCCCCATCCTCACTCAGAGCTTTAACTGCGGCATCTTTGAGGTCCTTCATTCGGTTTCTGAGCCGCTTACCGTCCTCGCCTTCCATGAGAGCCTGAACCACCAGAGCAATTTCCTCCCTACCCACCAGCCCATTTTCACTGGCTTTGGGCCTCAATGCCACTTTTATGTCCTCAGTGAACATCACAGCGTTCATTTTCTGCTCGGCGTACAGCGGCCAGGCCACAAGAGGCACACCATTTACAACGCTCTCCAAGGCCGAGTTCCAACCACAATGGGTCAAGAACCCTCCTGTGGACATGTGGCCTAGAATCTGCGCCTGTGGGGCCCAATTGGGGACCACCAGGCCCCTCCCCTGGGTCCTACCCAAAAATCCTTTTGGCAAATACTCCAACGGGTCGTTTTGGCTGTGGACACTGAAATAGGTGGCGTTGGCAGCCTTGTCGCTTGGGCTCCTCACCACCCACAAGAACCTCTGCTCACTCATTTCCAGCCCAAGAGCCAACTCATTGATCTGATCGTACGAGAGGGTCCCGCCACTCCCGAAGGAGACGTATAGCACGGACCCACGTGGCTGCTCATCCAGCCACTTCAGACACTTGGAAGACTGCTCGTCCAAAGCGTTACTGAACTCCATTTTCACGAGCGGTCCAACCGGGTAAACCGGCGGCTTACCCGGTTCGCTCTCTTGCAACGCTCTCAAAGCGCCGGGCTCCAACTCCGCGAAGCTATTCACCATGACACCGTCGGCCAAACGGTACCGTTTCGCGTGGTGAAGGTTCCATTTGTAGGCCTCGTCCTTACGATCCTGAACCGGGTCGAGCAATTCGCGACCGTGAATTGGGATGCACCCGGGGATTGTGACCGGGTCCGCAAGCTCCCTGTACTCGCACGACGTCGTTTCGTCGAGCTTCGGCAAGTAGAGGAAGAGAGACAGCGCCATGGCCGTGGAGGGGAAGAAAATGTACTTGGAGAGGTTGAATTCTTTGGCGACGTCGAAGGCGTCGGTGCCGAAGAGATCGACCACGAGCCCGACGAGGTTTGCGCGGGAAATCAAGGACTTGATGGCGGCGCGGAGGGAGGTCAGGGACCGGCTGACGGTGAGGGAAATTAGTGTTTCGATTTTGGAGCCCTGGGGAAGATCGTCGAAGCTGACCGGCGGGAGGAACTCGTGGTCGATTGCGCTTGGGAGGGCGTCGAGGACGGATTTCTGGGCCTTCGTCGGAGCGCCGTCGCAGGGGACGATGAAGGTGACCGTGAAATTGTGGTGGTGGACGACTCGCTTGGCGAACTCGGCGAGTGGGATGAGGTGGCCCATGCCCGGACTCGGAAGAATTGCGATGTGAGGTGGCCGTGGTTGTGCCTGAGCCATGTTTGGCAAGGTGCTTTTTGGTGAAGCGCTTTTGGGAGGGAAGGGGGGTATATACTATATTTTGTGGGAGTGTGATGAGAAAGAATGATGTGGTGCTACTGCTTTATATAGGTGGGATGAGGTGTTTTTGAAAAGGCTAATGCAATTTAATTATTATCTATTTAGTGAGAAAGAGAGAGATGGGGATTAATTGTCAATTGGGATTATTAGGGAGGTTAGTTTCTGGAGTTTAGTGGTGGATTGTTGTCGTTTGGTTGTGGCTTGTGGTTTGTGGCAGTCGTTGTGGAATTCTATTATGGGGATGCTGAGAATATTTGTGTAATGGGTTGAGAGAGTGTGGGTAGGGTACGGCTATTTCTAGAGAGGTAGAAGCTTTCTTGGAATGGTCAGCCATGCACTCAAACACATGTGCGAGTGATGTCAATTCATACGTAAGGCTTACGTTATTAACTTTATATCCTTCCTTTTAATGCATAATAATATAAAAGAAACTATGATATCCAAAACGGAAAATACTTCCCTCTTTATCATATAAGTTGGAGTTCTTATATTTTTACCAAATAGTAGTATGACACGTGTGCATAAGTTTTTTTTTTTCATATGTGTCAAATTGTTATTCGGTGGAATGATAAATATCTCCTTACGGAAAATGAGACAAACAATATCCTACTAAAAGAGAATATTGAATTTGAGTTCAGTCATATGGTACCAATTTACAGTATCAGATACATCATCAAGTAAAATTTGAACAATGAACCGATAAATATAACTAGATAGACAATCTACCGAATATTGTGGATTGGTCATGTAATTTGTAACACTGATTTCCTACTTAATTTATCATTTACGATTTGAAATTTTATTTGGAGGAAAGTTTAACGATGGTGTCAATTGTTCGAACCACAGTTTACCCCTAGATCAACAATTGAAAACAGTTGATGCACAAAGCATATCAGTTTTCATTTTATTTCATGAAATTATCATGTATCTAGAGACCCAACCGAGGTATCTAAAGACCACATAAAAAATGTGGTTTTTTTGGGAGACTAATAATTGAGTCATCGTTGATATATTAAAGAAGTCAAGGACCCCATCCGTATTGATCAATGGTCATGTTTGGCCTGCCAAATTAATGTTTTTTTTTTTTTCCAAAATGTTTTCTTTTTGATGAACAACCCAAATTAATATGTACCCATCATTTTTATGACATGCGGTTTTAAGAGAAGGGCCTTAGCATTTTAGTGAGCTATTAGTTTAGTCGTATTGTTTTTAACAATATTGAAAGAGATTTCAAATTCGATTCTTTAGTTTTAAAAAATAAAAAAGATTATAACAATAACAATACTTCTTCCACATAAAAACAAAAAAAATTCCGCATCCATGAGAAGGGTTAAATTCGTGCTTAAAATCTTCTCACTCCTCCAAATTATGTAGGCAATATATATATATATTTTTTCAATGTGGATGTCCGAATGTTATTACTGTAGACACTATGTATTTTTTACCACCTCCTCTTCCTTTTTTTTTTTTTTTTTTTTAAACATATGCACAATAATAATAACATACAAACATCCGAATAAGAGAATAATTATATACATATATTCATCATTCACACCATTATCTCCATAAGTTATTAAAACACTTCATTTTATCCTCTAATAGATATTTCGTTGACAAAAGAAAAGCACAATAATTGCAGCACCAAGGAGAGATTCTTTAGTTATTTCGAGAAAAGCTCACAAACACATGATGAGGAAGGTTATGTGCCAATCAAACTTGGATAGGCTCAAATATATATGAGAAAAGTTGGGCCAATGAAAATGGAATAATACGTACCTTTTATCAAACACATGCTTAATGTGTCAAATTCCAGTAGGGTGCGTCTTCACGTTGGCATCAACCTTCAATTACTTTTTAACACTACTTTTGGATGGTTTCTGAGGTGATATGGTGTGCACATGATATGATGATATATAGTGTTTTTTTAAAATAAAAAAAAATTATTTATAATGTTCTTGATTCATTGGATTTCAATGAATTGTGGGTTGTGTGATTCTCTTTAGATAAATTCAATTTCTTGTTGCGTTTGGTCACTAGAGAAAATTTATCCATAATTAACACCATAATGATTTTGTATACTTATTTATGTTTCTCTTATCAATAAAATACTATTGCTCTTTATAAATAAAAAAAAAAAAAAAAAATTAAGACGACTAAGAATGTTCAAGTATATGTACGTTAATAATATTTGTCCCGTCTCGTTAATTATTGAACATATGATGAAATTGGGGAAATTGGTCTTTATCAATCAAATTGCGCATAATAGCGAACAAATAACCGAAATTGACAATAACCGAAAGGGCAGATTAGCAAAACTCCTTCAAATGCGTGGTAAACTTGATTTAGAGAAACTAAGAAATTTTAAAAGGAGAGTTTTGGAAGAATATGATTGGATTGACAAATTAGCAAAAAGAAGTACTCTTATCCTTCCTCTTCCCCTTTCAGTCACCACAAGAGACTTTGTAAACAAAATTGACTTTTCACGATGTTACAGATCATCACATAGCTACATAATACTTTTTTATTTTTTTTATTTTTATTAATTCAATAGAAATATCTTTTTGTGAGATGAAAAAGGCGAAAAAGAAATATTGAGTGACTTCTTGGAACCTAATCAAGTACACCTAAAAGTGCTACGATGTTTTGGAAGTCACCAAAGAAGACTTCAAATTGAGGAAAATAATTAGTCCACACTTAATAAATTAATATTAGAAATGAAATTGGGTTGAAATAATCAAAGCAGTGATGACCTTATGATGATGAAAGTATGACGCTAAAAGAAGTTCCAAATTTGATGTTGGAGTCTTTTGCAGCAGCCCTTGGATCCATTGTTGTGGAGGCTGAGGATCATGATTAAGATATTGCTTACTCACCTACAAAACATTATTAAGATTATCAAATTAAGGTTATTAGACGTGGGGTCATTATCATCATACATCGATTAGGTTCTAATTGACTGTTTAATGCTACTTTATTAAGAAATTTCTCCATCAGTTAATTTTTTTGAGTTTGAATGATGGTACTAACTGCAAAGGTGTCAAACAATTGTTGTGGGTTTTATTTTTGGGAAATCCAGAACTATCCCCCTCCATATCTAGACATTATTTTATCTTTTATTGTGATGGATGAATAGGGGAGTTTACAAGTAAGAAGAGCACGAGATTAGAAAGATAACAAAATTGACAGAAAAGTATCATTTTGCCCTTATATTTAACAGAAAAGTTAACAAAATTGACGACATAACCATTTGTCCTAATTAAATTGAAGTTGAAGGACTACGTGAACGATTTTAGAAATTGAGAGACTCAAATGCAGATTCGGGTCTAAGTTCATGGACTAATAAAACGATTTAACTCTTATCCTTAATTGTGATGGATGAATAAGGGAGTTTACAAGTAAGAAGAGCACGAGATTAGAAAGATGAAAATAAATCTATCCTCAACTCATATCTAATTTCACCTACTAGCCTTTAGTCTAGTGGTATTTGTTTTCACTTATTTGAGGGACGTCTCAAATTTGACTTGCATGATGATATATATTTGTGATAAGTTCGATACCTAGTTGTGGCTAGCATATCTTGTAAATAAGATATCATTTGTCGGAGAAAAAAAAGAGAGCCTATATCTTATCAACAATACGCTAAACATAATATGGCATGGTAGTGTTTGTTTTATATAGAATTGGATCTTTCCAACATTGGGAACTAATAGAAATATCACTCGATCAAGAGATAGCTAATACAACATATTGATTGATATACACTAAGGTAATTATATTTGAATAATACAAACAGGTTGCGAATTACATTAAGCATGAGTAACACATTTCAAGCTCCCCATAATATAAATTATGAAATGGAGAATGGAAATGGAAAATCAACAGCACCCTAATTACTTCTTGTGTTTCTTCCACTTGGTCACTAACTCAGATAGTGACTTTGTAGAAGAACCGTCTTCACTCTTTGCCTTCACAGCAGCTTCCTTCCAAGCATTCATTTGATCACGAACCCTAAACCCCTCTTCCCCTTCCATTAGTTCCTTCACAACCCTAGCAATCTCCTCCCTTCCCACAATGCCATTTTCATCAGCTTTGGGCCTCAATGCCACTTTTAAAACCTTACTCATCACAATTGCATTCATTTTCTGCTCTGCATACAAAGGCCAAGCAATCAGAGGCACACCATTCACAATGCTCTCAAGGATTGAATTCCATCCACAGTGACTTAAAAACCCACCAACTGAGCCGTGGCCAAGGACCTCAGTTTGTGGTGCCCATGACGGCACCAAAAGACCTTGCCTTTTGGTTCTCTCCACAAACCCATATGGTAGGCACCCCAAAGGGTCTGTTTGGCTACGGACACTAAAAAATGATGCCTTTGAAGCTTTGTTATCTGGGCTTCTCACAACCCATAAAAATTTAGTCCCACTCATTTCAAGACCCAATGCCAATTCAGTGAGCTGTTCAGAAGAGAGAGTACCTCCACTCCCAAATGACACAAACAAAACAGACCCAGTTGGCTGATCATCCAACCATCTTAAACACTCTAATCTACCAGCCGGTTCCGCCCAACCACATGAACCGGTCTGTATAAGCGGCCCAATTGGGTAAACCGGTGGACTACAAAGCTCAATATCATCTTGCAAAGCCTTTATAGGATCTGGCTCCAATTCCATGAAGCTATTCACTATAATTCCCTCAGCCAAACCAACCCTTTTCCCATGGTGAAGAAACAATTTGTATGCTTCATCTTTTCGGTCCTGAAATGGCTCTGGAAAATCTCTACCACAAATTGGTGTGCACCCAGGTAACTTCACTGGTTCAGCCAGGTCTCTGTATTCAGAAGAGACCAAGCTGTCAAGCTTAGGCATATAAAGTAACAAAATTAACCCCATAGTCATAGAGGGCCAATATAAGTAAGGTGACACATTGAACTGATGTGCAACATCAAAAGCGTCCGTGCCAAAAATATCAACCACCATTGCTACCAAGTTGGCATTTTCAGCTAAGTACTCGAACACGTCACGAATCGAAGAAATCGAGCGTGTGACAGCTAGGGTTATTTTTGTTTCTGCTTTGGTTTCTTGTGGTAGGTCATCAAAGGAAATGGGAGGGAGAAAGAAATAGGTTGTGGATTGTGGAGGTAGGGTCTGAAGAATGGAAATTTGAGGTTTGGGTGGATGAGACCCAATTGTTGGTATTATAAATGTGATGGTGAAGTTGTGGTGGTGGACAAAGAGCTTGGCTAGCTCAACTAGTGGGATAAGGTGACCCATTCCCGGACTTGGTACCATGACAACATGAGGTGTTGTGTATTTGTTTTCTTCCATTGTGGTTGTGAAGAATGATGGGGGAAGGTAGAAAGAACTATTATATAGTCTTTAGTGATGTGCAAAATTCAATCTTGGAACAGAAGTTTTCAGTCCTGGAAGTTCTGGAATTACAATGACTCAGGTAGTATTTGCTCAAGGGTTCCAGAGAGATTGACCATTTGGATTTTTTTTAAGTTGATCAATTGCCTTTCTAACTTAATTTCTAGTCACTTCGTCTAGAGCCTACTCAAGCATAGGTTAGGCCATCCCCAATGGGGGCCTTAAATGGGAGAAGGGCTTTATAATGTAGAGCTCACTCCCCAATGAAAGAGATTTGGGGCTCACATTTTGAAAAGTTGAAGCATACATACATAAAAGCATCTCCACCCATAAGGACTAAGTTTAGGGCAAGGGCAAGCAAGGGCTGTCACTATTCATGTGAATAGTGTCAGCCATTGCATTTGTGGTTTCCACCCATGGGGCTAAGTCTAGAGGCAAGTCTAAGGCAAGAAAGGAAAAAAATATTATGCAACAAAATATAAACAATTTAGAAAGTGAATAAAATTGTTATGTATTTATAGGGAAAACATCTATAATTTTTTGATATTTTTTATTAAATTTTTTTTGGATTTTTTTAAATATTTTTTTGCTCGCGAATGTCATCGTGACATCGAGCATTGACATCACAGCCCTCGGGCTGAAGCCCAGGCGAAACCTTCCCTTGGGCTTGCCCGAGCTAGTGGGACCCACGCCAAACCAGGCTGCAGGTTGCAGCGCTGGAGCTGCCTTGGGCTTGCGAGGGGGGCCTTTTGCCCGGTTCTGTTGCTGCGGTGGAGATGCTCTAAGGCTTTGTTTAATGTTTTACTACCCCTTTTGTTTTTTGTTTTCTATTTTCTTCTTTTTGGTTTGATATTCCTTTTCTCTTTTTTTTTTCTTTCTTTTTTCTTTCAATTGTTAATAATTTACTTCTAGAATTACTACTTCAATTTAAATAAAAAAAAATTATAAATGGGGTAGAAATGTCGATTTTTGAAATTTTTTAAAATTATAATTTACCTTTAGAATTACTACTCTAAATTTTGCTTTTTTTTTTTTGGGGGGGGGGGGGGGGTAGAATTGTTCATTAAAAATAAAAGCTAACATAACATGAACATATAATAAAACAAACTAAGTTAATAACAACAAAAATTATCACCTAAAACAAATTACATCATAAAAGATTCATAGAGAGTCTCGGATGTAGAGCAGATACTTTTAGAACCTAGAATATTCCAATGAAGCTCTAAATGAGTCTCTATCCATCAATTTTAAAGCCCCATTTAGAGACTGTGATTGAAAATGCCCTTAAAAGAGAATTACGGAAATCACTATAAGAACAAGAAAAAATAAAAAATTGAATGCACCCAGCAGATCATGGTGTTGAAACGAAGCCCCAAAAAATTGGGGCCTCTTTAGACTTTGAGAAGCCCAAACTGAGCCCAAAAAAGCTGGGGCCTATTTGTATAATGGAACCAAATTAAGGAAGCGAAAACGCACCAGACTCCTGAGCCTCAGCGACAGAAGGGAAGAAGAAGAAAAAGAAGAAGATGATATACCGGAAATGGAGCCTGTTAACTGGACCAGTCGCGATCTTGGGAGGCATAGTAGGCGCCGTAGTCGTCGGCCACTACCTTCTCATTGAGAACGTAATTTTCCCTTTTATTCATTTCGTTGTTCGTTTAATTTATTTTCAGATTCAGCAATTCGAACATTTCTTCGCTTAAAATCCGCGATTTTCTTCTAAACTATCAATTGATCCGAATTAGTGTATTGGGTTTCGATTGTTGTGTATAGATCTGGCTTCGTCGAGAAAAAAAAAATTCTAGGGTTTCACTGCTTCACTTTCTTAATTCAAGTTTTATGATTTTAGCTCTTTTTGTATTTTCCATCAATTTGAACTGTGTTTAATGTGCCTAAATTCCTGCAAAATGAGACTAAATCCAGTGTTTTAGCTTACCAAATTGAGGCTTACTGTGGTTTAATATGTTCAATTGCTGTTTGATAAAATTGCAATTAAATGTATAAAACAGCTGCCACTTCCTTAGAACAACAGCCTGAATTTTTTGAAGCAAGAGCTGGGTTGTGTTGTATATTTGCTGAATTTTATTTGAGACATGAACATTGTATTTAGCATTTTGTTTAATTACGCAGGATTGGATGAAGTCGGAGCCAAGGAAGGCAGAAGCATCCACTTCAAGCAAATAAGAGGAGGAAGGTGAAGAGTTGCATTTCCAATGCGACCCAAGCTTTTTTGCTTTCTGTCTATATTTCTTGAACATGTTGTTCTGCAAACTTGTGGTGATGTTGCACTTTCAGATGTGACTTGTTAGTTAATAATCCAGAATTGAAATGCGAGTTCTGATTTGAAGGTTGTGGAGCAAATTCCCTGCATTTGTGTTCTCTGTTGTCCTAACATTGCTTTGATTTTGAATCAAGCTAAGAATAGATGAAATTCGATTTGCTTTCGTTATAAGTGCTTTCATTTCAAGAGTTGATGTGATCTGCTTTTACCCTTTGGTTTATTAGTTCGTTGGAACCCAACAATAGTACTTAGAGATAGAACTAGTGAGGCAGGGAGACTGGTAAATGGCTTCCTAAAGATGAACTTTTGGATTTCTACATAATACTTGTAGTTTTGTTTTGTGGCAGAACGACTGGTAAATAACTTCTTGAATATAAACATGCGCCCTTTTGCATTCTTTTCTGTTCAGTAAAGACGTATACTACGCTTTTACAGAAATGAGGGATTTTTATAGGATTTGTAATTTCATAGATAAGTTATGTGTGATACAAAGGGTATAAGATTTTGCAGCATGGCCAAAGAATCTGAAATAGCAAAAAAATAAAAAGTTCACACATCTTAGCGAGCTTGCAAGCCTTCTGTACGTTTCGTGGCTTCCAGGTCAATGGCTTCCCTGTTCTCTAAGGCACAGAATTGCTCACAGGATAAACCAAGGTAAATAAAATGGTTTGGTCATCGATATTTGTCACCATTGACCAACAATTCCATCACCAAATCATTCCAAGTATCTATTGGCCCAGGCAAGCACCAATGTAAGCAATCATTCTGAACTTTGGCATTTTTATCCTTGGCAAATGGCTGGAATTGCCTGTACGGACCTGGGTGCCCATCAGATCTCAACAATGAGAGATGGGTTGTGTCCAGTAGCTTCAAATTCACCCCCTTTTCGGATCCTTTGGCTGCAGCCTTCTCAAATTCTTCCAACTCAATGTTACGCATTACATTATCTTCATCTTTTAAATCAACCTCACCTTCTTTGAATGGCACCGATCTATTACAATGCCCACCACTGAACCACTCTCCATTCTCAAAGTGGTCCGGCGTGGTGGTTCTGAAGAATACAGACGCTTTATGATCCGAACGCGTGATGAAATTGAAAACCACACGGAGAGCACTGCGGTAGCCGTACTCAAATCCTAACTCGGTTAAGTTCTTTCCGGTGCAGGAATGGCAGCCGCTGACTGTGTTGTTCTCATGGTAAATTGCAGTCTTAAGGAACCATTTGCCGACACCAATCACCACGTAATTGAAGCTGTTGTATTGATCGGTCCATTTCTTGTCGATCTTGTCAAGATAAAGCTGAATTTCGGAAGTAGAAACTCCATTCATGTCTTCGAAAATATCTGCTCCAATGAGGAACGGAGTCCAAATTACCGAAAGGGTGAAGTTGTAAGATGGGAAATGCCATCTTTTAGACCTGTATTCTTTGTCATGGTATACTTCAACAGCTTGCTCCACCTGTGGGGACATAACCACTGAAATGTGATCAACATTTTGGGACCAAATAATCGAAAGCCAACAAAGAATATATGCAATGCTATAAAACAAGGTACATACGGATAACCAGTTGAGGCAGCAAGTTTAATCTACAACATGTCAGATCATGGTAGGTCCTGTATCTATACAGGAATTATATGGTTAAAAAGTTATTATTATTATTATTATTATTTTATACAAGCGATATTGTGACATTATCAAGGTGTCGTGAGGGTTTCAAACTTTAGATAAACTGATTTTACAAGTTAAGGCCCTTTTCAACTGAGCTTAGAACCCGCTGGCATGGTTAAAAAATTATAGATAGGGCTTAAATGAAAATATACCATGTAAGGCGGTCCTTAGCTCAAAAATCAGAACCTCAATTATCCCATTTTTTGTGGCTGAAAGTTACTCAATTCATAACCACATCTCTTCTGTACAACTATAAGGCAGGTCCTTGGCTCAAATATCATATCCTCCAATTTCCTAAATGATCACACCAATAAAGTTCTTCGATTTTTCATGTTTTTAACACAACTCTCAATAACTAAAAGCCATTTCACTATTGGCTTGTCTAAGACTCCCTTACCAAAAAAGCTAGGAAAGCTGGGAAATTTTGACATTCTAGTGGGTAATAGATAGGTAACAATTGTAGACTCTTTCGAACTTAGGGCCTTTTCCAACACATTGGAAAAAGAAGTACCACTAAACCAAAAGCTAGTCGGGTCAACAATTCTATATTCTTCCGTGCTGATAATTACATATGAAAACCTATTGGAGCTATGCATACACCAGCAATCATTAAAGGTCCAGTAACGACGTTGAATCTGAACCAATTATGATCCCACATACATGGTAGGTAAACTTGCTATGAAAAAGACTCTATAACCAATTAGAAAGCAGTGGTCACCATGAAAGTGCAGCTGTAGTCCACAACTAAAATCAAAATTAATTGTTGGAATTAAGATCACTAATTAAAGATCAAGAGTTAAGACAGACGTGCCAGAGAAGCGAAGTAAAAGTTGGAATGATTTTTGGAAGCAAAGCCAGTAAGACCTAAGCCCCGTGATTCATACACATAAACCACATGTCCCACACAACATAGTTTGATCTAACTAGGTTTCCATTCAAACTCCGAAGAGAAAAAGTGGAAAGGGTTTCAACAATTGAAAGTAAAACGCCACTTTTCAACAAAATCAACAAGTTTTAGTTTGATCTAAGCAAAATCCTGAAATGCTTTAAAATGTACCTGAGAGAGGATGCAAATCAATGACTGCACATGGTTACGCGAGATCGAATCGCCGACGAAAGCCCACCATTTGTTCCTCATTAGAGCAAGAAACCTCTGTGGATTGAACTTGGGTAGCTCACAGTCTCTTGGCTTCCACCTCCAGTAAATGTAGCCTGAATCAGGGCGGCCATTCTTCATACAATTTTGATGAGATTCCATAACACGGCAGCTTTCATTAGTGTATCTTGGTCCTGATGAGTCTGGTACCCAATCTCCAGTAAAAATGTCACATTTTACTGCCACTACATTTGTAAAAAGTAAATAAATCAGAGGCTAGCAAAGGTTCAAAGGAGCATTATGAAAAAGGCTTTTTTAACTTTACAGTGCAGCGACCTTATTTTGTCTGAGTTTTTCATCAACAGTTATAGAAAACAGAATTCACTAACAAATTTGCAAAAGTCAAGTAGAGAGAGAAATCAGATGAGAAATTTTGGTGAGTTTTCAAATGAAGAAATTGCTAATTCATCATTCATGCATGGAGGATGCGATAGGAAAGGAGATGGGAAAAATAAATTAGTGCCAAAAAGGAAACCTTCTCAAGCCTAGTACATTTACAGACACAGACTCATCCACTGTCCCCAGAAAAAAGAATGAACCACCATTTCTGAGATGTTTGGCTCCAACCAAACAAAAACACACACACACACAGACAGAGGGAACAGAAAAGTACTTACCATTTTGAGATGTTTGGCTGCCGTTTCCAGGAAAATCGACAGGACCAGGAGGAGGAGTTTGAGAAGGAAAAGATGGAACAGAGGAGGGCTCTGTTTCTTGGTCTGCAAGAGGAGGCGGCTCAACTGACAATCCAATAGAATCAGAATAGAAGAGTCGAAAAGCGAGACCCAACAAAACAAAAGAGGCAGCAAACTTCACAAGTAGACGGTTGTGTTTGTGAAATGACAATACTGGCTTTGATTCAAACCTCATCTCCTTCAACATTTGGTGCCGGAGGAGGAGACCAGAAAACTCTCTGAACCAGAATTAAGTTAATTTTTTTGAAAAAAAAAAAAAAGTGTTCAAGATGAGCTGTTTTTGGCAACAAACCACCAAACGAGGTTTTTTTATATTTTAGGTGGCTAGTAATGTCTGAAAAACACTACAGTCCACAGAGACGTATTGTCTGCTGCACACTGCCACCGGCGTGCGTGAGTTTGTGTTCTGTGTTTTGGTTTTGGGATATACAGCTTGCAAGGCTCTGTTTGTTTCATGAAAGGGACAATTAAACTTTTTTCTTTTTTTAAGTTGACAAAACAAAGGAAAGGAGCTATAGCTAATAGGGTCAATAAAATTAATTTATTGTCTAATTATGAAGTCAAAATAGTATTTAAATTTGTTATTAGTTGTTTTGGGTGTTAAGCATTTGGTATGTTTCTGATATTTAATTGGTACAGTTATTATGGCAATAAGTTTTGCTGTTTAAATTATGCTGACGTTGGGTAGTAATTGAATTGAAGTTTATTGTAGTGCCAAAAAATTTATTTAATTGATAAAAAATAAAACACATTCTATTTAGAACTAAGTAAGAAGTAGCACAACATTTTGAGCAATTTTCTCACTTCTCTCTCTGCCACATTGTGCTTTCAATTTTTAGTTTATCTCTCAGCGGAAAATTCAAGTTGTTCATCCAACTCAAGTATTGCAAGTGAAAATCGAATTCTATATTCCAAAAGATAAGTATTTTGCTGTAATTTAATTACTTTTTTTTTAACTTACTAATATTTATATTGTGTGATGTTTTGCATCATCCACCAACCAAATTTTCCAACATAATGTTGATTAATAAATAAAACTTGGGTGGGTTTTTCTTTCCTTTTTTGGGTTGATAAATTTATACATGAGCATGTAACATGCGCACTAGGGGTGGGCACTGTACGGGATGGACAGGGACGGACCCACAGTGGGGTCACTGGGGTCAAACGGCCCCATGGAAGCCATGGAAATAGGCTTGGAGGTCCACTTGAGCTGGTTGTGTAACCCCTTGGATTGCCCTCCAAGTGCTTGATGTTTTGCCTGGGAGGAAGAGGGAAGAAGCTGCGCGCAGGAGGAAGAAGAAGCAGCACAACGCGCTTCCGTTTTTTTTAAAAACACCCTGAGCAGAAAGCCGTAGGTTCGAAACCTACCTGGCGCGTTTTTTTTTAATCTTTTTAACTTGTTTTGTTGTTGGAATCAGCCAGTCAACTTTGTTCCATTTATTATTATTTCTTCCACCCAAATTCCAATGACTAGCTTAGAAATTAGAATCCATGAATGATGAGCTTTACTTGTAATTTTATCTAAGGATGACCACAACATTATTTTATCACCACTATTTAACACTTAAGAATTTCTCCACACAAAAAAAATTAAAAAAACTTGTTTTTCTTCATTGTAATTAGAACAAAATGCAGTAACCAATAGATTGGAACAATATGTGTAGGCAAAATATCTGACCCAAAAAAATTTTGGCTTTTTTTTTTTTTTTTTTCCAAAGGTGCTAAAATCAATATTACAAAAAAGTCTAAACAAAGCAATGAGTTCTCCAGTTGTTTACCAGGCAGGTACAACATTTCACCATACCAACAAACTGAGCAGCTTATCTTTGCAAGTTGCAAAAAAACCCTTAAAACTCATCTCCCAATTTCTATTATTCTTTTCTCAAACCCTAACCCCAAGCTCCCCAATCCCCACCTGATGTAGTGTCGCCCGATGTATTTCCACTACCGCCGTCCACTACATGTTGTGGCACCACTGTTGTTGTGATATTTCTTATTTCAAGTAAGTTCTAAATCTTAATATCAAAATAAGGATGATGTATACTAGTTTTAATTTAATGGAAATCAAATTTATAATTGCCTGGATGAAATTTATGATTTATATGTATTGGTTTGATTTGTTGGATGAAGTTTTTGCTTATTTTTGTTGATTAGGTGGTTGTGGTTTTTTCGTTTTTTGGTTAATTGGCATAGGTTTTGTTTGAAATTTTACGAATTGAAATCACTCAAAAACATACATAAAAAAATGACAAATTGAAATCATTCAAAGTATATTTTTCCAAGGAATAAAATTTGGAAGAGACAAAATAGATAAGAAAAATAACCCGTTCTTAAATTTTCTTTGGAACATTTACAGTATGACCCTAGAGGGTTCGAATCCTGGGTTCGTCACTTGGGATGGAGGTCATTCCGATGTCAATCCCGAATAGGAGAATCGGGACGGTATGACACGGGATGGGGGATTTTAAAAATACGTTCAAACCATACCGGCCCCAACCGGGACCGGTATGATTCGGTATCAAAACTGATACCGTCCTTCGCCACCGTCACGTCCGGCCTAAGCGACTGCGGAGTGGCCCTTGACACGTCCATCGTGCGCTTGTCGATCCACACAGGAATAACCTTCGAGTGTTCTTCTTTGTGCCGCCTCCGGCCCCGGCCGCCAGCGCAAACGACGTTGGCCTTGTTTCACATTGAAGCTGCCCAACACACTAGTGATTTCGGACACCATGGCAAGCCCATTGCTGGTGAGTTCCTGCGTGGAGTTCAACAAACGCTTCATCTTCTCACCGGCGTCGCCCTGTGTGTTCTGAAACCCGTCCAAGCAAGTCTGCTCGTACGTCATGGCGGCGTTGAGCCAGATCTTGAGATCTTCAGCGTAAGTGTCGATCTTGGAGATATCAAAAGGACCCAGCTTGTCGAAAGAAGCAGCGAGGTCGCCAATGGCGTAGTCCAAGAGCTCCTTGCAATTCTCAAGGGCTTGGTTTGCGCCGGGGTCCTTGGCAAGCTCTTGCAATGTAGTTGAGTTTTTTATGACTGCAAGGAAAAGAGCTCCTTGCAATTCTCAGCTTAAATTAACATTTAGCCCGGCTGCAAGGAAAATAACAGAGAGATGGAGGAGACGGAGAGAGAAAGAAAGGAAAGAAGAAGAGAGGAAGAAGGAAAAAGAATAAAGAGAGAGAGAGAAGAAAAAAAAGAATTAAAAAAGAGAGGGTCGTGCCAAACCCTCCATCATGACGTTGTTGGAAATAATATTTAATATTTAATATTAATTAGTTACTTGTACGGTACGGTATGACATCAAACGGGATCACAAATTTGATACCGATGTCGTGCCAAACAGGAACGGGATGACACGATTTCATATCGTTTAAGCATCAACACCAAACAGTTTGGTACGAATTTGATACGATGAATCGAATGCACGATTTCGGGACGGTATCGGTATTCCGATTTTGATACCCACCCCTAATGCGCACTAAGGAAAACAAAACAATGTATGTCCTAAGATATGCTCTAAATATAATATTTTCGTATCTGAATACTTTAGATTAGATCAATGCACATGCCCTACCCACCTCACAACTTTGATCTGAATTTTAATAGTGGATAGATTATTAGATTATCTCAAAACACCTGGCTTGAGCTTCTAGTGGAGCTTTAAAGTCTAATTTACATCACCACTGGACCAGCTTTCTAATTTATGTTTGTATTTTTATTTTCTTGGGAAGAAGAGAGAACTTTATTAGGTGGATCAACTTAACCCCAAACCCAGATTTTGTACACTAATCACTTGATTTTTTCCCTTTATGTATTTGGGATGTTACATGTCATTTTGTTGTTGCCACAATTAAGAAGGAGGATGAATGTTTTCCCACACACACTGTCAATGTGTCATTAGAATTTGAATTTGAAACCACTAATATGCAAGTTAAGACCTTTCCCATGGCTCTTGCATGTTTGCCAACCTTGATGATACTTTTATTTTCTTTGCTGGATGGTTAGTTCAATTTTTTTTTTGGGGGTCAAATCACATGTTTTCAAATTAATAGATACAATTTATGAATTTGAAATGATTAGGTCCAATGAATTCATTATTGTTCATGCATTGCTTTTATATCTTTTTATAGAAATAAAAAAAATTTGTGTTTTATTAATAGGATTCCGAGCCTCTTCATTTAGCTTACCGGAATCAATTGTTAAGAAAGAAAAGAGAGAGAAATGAAATGAGACGGAGAAATAAGGAAAACCACATACAATGGTTTAACATAAAACTAAAATAGTTTAAAGTGGTGTAGCGTTTATAGTTAAGTTTATTATATTTTATAAGCAAAACCCAAAGAAAAACCTTTTTTTTTTTTTTTTGGGTCGAAAAGAAAAACCAATTTATGTATGCATTTTTGTGGCAATTAGAAAAAAGGGTCAATTACCGAATTGCCCCCTGAATTTGTATATAACTATCAATTTACCCTATGATTTTTTTTTTTTTTTGTGAATTAAGGGCTTCGAATTAAATTTTATTATTAATGTTCCCCTGCATCTAAATCATCAACATTTCATCCAATTTGCCGTTAAATATGAGGGTAAATTGGTCATTTCATATATTAAAAAGAATTAAACACTGTAAAATAAAATAGTATGACATATAAGATGAAAAAAAAATTATTTTAATAAATAGAGGGGTGGGACCCACCCACCTTTTCTTCTCTCTCTATGCGACTATTGCCCCTCTCTCTCTCTGCAACCAAACCTTTTCTTCCCTCTCTCCATACGACTTCTTCTCTCTGCGACTCTGCCCTCCTCTCTCTCTCTCTCTCTCTACTCCCCCTCCCCTGCGTATAAACCCTACCCACCCAGCCCCCAATCGCCTCCCCACCCACACAACTCCACCTTGATCTCCCCCACCTGCGCACCTCCCGAACACTCAAACCCAGTAGCCCTGACCCACCTCACAAAACCTCTTTGATTAGGGCGCTAAGAAGAAATCGATGGTGGGAATTGAGAGAAGGGGAGAGAGGATGAGGAAATGAAAATGAGTTTCTAACTTCTTCTGTTTCTTCTTCAGGCTTTGTACTCTTCGAAAATCCACATGTCTCTAGAATGACCTGAACTCGGCTTCTTTATTTCAAACCATACCCAGACATCAATCGCTCCAAGTTCAAGGATGAGGAAATGAAAATGAGGTAGTTGGAGGTGAGGTGGGGAGGTAGTCAGAGATGGGTGGGGCTGCTGAAATTTCTAGAGAAAATTTTCAAGTTCAAGGTTTGTGTTGTGGGTTGGGTGATTGGGCGGGGGTTTGGATCAAATTTGTTGCAGGGGGTAGGGTTTGTGCTTCTTTTTCTCTACTCTATGTTCTATGTTTCTGATTGGCACAAAGCCACTGGTGTAGGGTTTGTGATGGCGATGGTGGGGAAGAAAGGTGATAGCTGTGGAGAGGGTTTTTTTTTTTTTTTTTGGCTCTCTCTCTCTATCTCTTTTTATAATTTTTTCCAAAAAAAATAATTATTTTTAATCATTTAACTGAAAATTGGATGAAATGTTGAGAATAAAATTTAGGAGCCCTTAATTCACTAAAATAAAAAGTCGGGAATAAATTGATAATTAGGTACAAGGGCAATTCGGGAGTTTACTTTTAGAAAAAACTTTCGAGGGTTTAATGTGATGAGGGGGACGGGGGTTGGCCCCTACAGGGAAAGCGAAAGCTTTAAAGAGCTTTCATTTCAATCACATTTGTCAATTTCCATGAACTGCCTTTACTTTATTATCTTCTGCACTCTGCAGACTGTAATGTCTTCAGCTCTCTTCTCTTGCTTCCACAATTCTCCCTTCTCAAGAAAAAAAAAGTACGAAGACTGAACCAATACAGAAAATGGTACTTAACAAATCCAGAGGAAAAGACAAAATTGACAATTTTTTTTTTCTTTCTTTGCAACAATGGAAATAAGTCTTATCATACAAGAATTCCAATTAGCCATTCTTAATCTTTCCTTCTTTCTTGTCAAACAACGGAGTCTGGTTTAGTTGAAAAATCTTTAACTATAAGAGTAGTCTCAAGTTTGAATTTCCATAACCTGTGAAAAAATCTACCCTGTTATTAAAAAAAATAAAAAAAATTCCTTCTTTCTTTGGCATGGCCCAGGTCCTGGGCTCTGGGCACTAGGCTGAGATTGGGGTGAGCCCACTATTTGAGATCCACTGAGGGAAAGGTCTAGAATGAAGAGAAGAGGTGAAATCTCGCATAACCAAAAACAAAGTAAGAGAGAGGGTAGGGGGTGGGTGGGTGGGTGGGGGTGCATTGGAGGGTCACACTCCTTTTGATGTTTAGATGGGCCTCCTCACATAACATCCTCAAATTAGTTCCTCATTATAGAAGCTTCTGTCAACTGAACGCCCCAACTCTATGCAGTGCAAGACTGCAAGTGGGGTTGCCATTGTGTTCTGAGGCCGCCATACAAATTGCATGTCTTTGTGCATTTTTTGCACCAGACAAACCAATCATTGGCTTGGTCTGAATTTCACAACTCCGTTCAGTTTTTTTTTTTTGGTCCCAAGATTGCCTCAGCCCCTTCACAGGTAGGAGTTTATCACACACAAAAAAGAGGGAAATACTGACTAGTAGTAGCTGCTGAGGTCTGTTGCACATTCTTTGAATGGTTAAGCACCAATGGAACAAAAATCATAATAGCAAGATCACAAAAAAAAAAACCATATACATAATATTTGAAGTCAGCTCAAAGAAGCTTGCATGATCTACATACACAATAAAATATCAAACCAGAAACAGCTATACTAGATTTCAGATAAAACTAGACTACATACCATCCAACAGTCATCATTCATTTTCAGTGTTCTGCAATGTTGTACAGAACAGAACAGTTCAAAGAATTTTCTCGGAGCGGTTTTCTTTCCCCTTTTTAACCCTTATAGTTTTACTTTCCAATTCAGGATGGAAGACTTGAGGTTCTCCACATGTCAGATGCACCTAGTGATTTATACAAGTTGATTATGCAGCAGCTCTTGGAGGCTTCATGCCAAATCCCCTTTTTACCTTCTCAACCCTGTTCAAAGGGTCAAAGTACGGAACATTAGAAAATGCCCAAAGACGCTGGTGGGATGTTTAGATTTTAGACAAGTATAATATTCATGGCAAACCAAACAGGAAACAAGAAGATTGCTAAAACATACAATAGCATCAGTAAACTTGTAAAGAGATGCTGACAACCAAGTGGCTAAAACATGCAGCATGTGAGGTGAAGTATAATATATGAACGAATGTTCACAGCATTTTCTGTTAAAGGTATCTTCCTAGATTATCTATGTCCAAAATATCCAACATGTCTTTCATTCTAAGTTCCAACCATAACAGAAACCAACATTTCCACGATAAACGACAATATAAAGATTTAAATATGCCTATCTGCTCATCATGATAATAGCAACACTTTACTATCTAGAATAATTGACAAGTAGAACGAACTAAAAGAGACAGCCATCAAAGAATTAGTGCTTACGTTGGGGCAAGCTTGCCAAGACAATCAAGCTCTTCACCGGTGTCCTCATCTAGGACTCTCCCCGAGATCTCTATGATGTAAGATCCATCTCTGGTTGTGGGAAGTCCTCTACTGGACAGCAAATCTAAATCTTTTTGGTGAAGCTCTCTTCCATTCACAAAGATACCAGTATCTCCACCAGCACAGTTCTGAGGCATGGGATAATTGAATTCTTCAATAAATGGCTGCAAAAGAAAAGAATTCTCCATCAACATTAAGCAGAAAACCAATATAACTAATAGCTTATGCATTGATAATAGTGTAAAAGTTTCTCTTACAGGAATCATGCCAAGACCAGGCCCACCCATGACACCCCAGAATCCAGCTCGGAAATCATACCTGTTTTAAGAAATTGAAGGCAAAGACATAAGTACAATGGAGGAGGTGAGAGAGATTACAGATGCAACAGTAAGCTATCCTTGAAGTATACTGTTAGCCCTCACATGTGGGCTCTTCCAACTCTAGTGAGCCCAACATATGGAATTCAACATACATTACAGAGATTTTAACTCGGGATCTATTCTGCTGCTACCATGATTAGTAGTATTGGTTTATCACTTTTCCAAAAAGCTTAAGCTATTAGAATATAGGCTAAGAAATGCACTATGCGTTAGTGAGTGCACACTTACCAATATTGTCCAGGATGGACTGTTCCCGCCATCTTTTCAGCCTTCTTAAGCACACGATCCGGTATTAATTGCCCATTAACTGAAACATTGCTTCTCCCATGCTCATTTGTTTGATTTGATTTGGAAAAATCCCTAAAGCTTTTCTTAATAAAGTTGGTAATAAATGATTCACTCCCTTTGTTGGTTCTTGGCTGATCTTCTTCTTTGTTTGCGTCCCAAGAATCTTGGGAAACCCCAGTGTTAGAGTACTCATTAAATGATACCTCCATCTCAGTTGCTAGTGATGTCTCTTTCAACGAATTTTGTCGCGAGGTAACCTTATTTGGTTTTACCTTCTCTTGATCTGAGCGACTACTTCGGTTTCCCTTCCCAAGTCGGTTTATCACGTGACTGTTAGATGAGAATTCAAAATGCTCCTGTAGAGGTGAACCAGGAGGTGGAGGAGAAAAAGTGGCTTTGGTTGGCTGCTGAATAGAATTTGTGAATTCTTTTGGAGCAATTGGAGCTTCCAGATTGCAGTCATCCTCAGAGGTACTTGGAGATGAAGAATGAAAGCTTTGCATCTCATGAGGCTTGCTTCTTGTTGAACTTGGGGCTGTGGACGGTAAAACAGGTTCTCTATCTATTGAATGAAAATCGTAACCAGAATTATCATAATCATCAGAAGAGAAATGAGCATAGACCCCGGTGACACATCCATGGGAATGTGAAGTACTATCTTTGACCACCTCATTCAAGCTATTATTAACCTCTGATGGATTCTGCTGTGCTTCTGCGTGATGGGAAAGGACAAGTTTCTTATTGGAAACAGAAAAATCGATTACTGTAGAACAAGCCCCACATCGCATTTTCTGTTGATTCTTTTCCCCAATAAGTACCCTCTTGGGCAGCTGCAGAAGTTCAAAGCAATTATTGCATGTTACAAATGGAGCACCACCAGAAAATGGAAGACATCGGCGGCCACCACTGGCTAGCACCACCCTTTCTGGACGGGAATGAGCAAAACTGTCCATGTGGGAGTTAAGGTCACCTGGCCATCTTGTATGGGGTTGGTCACTTGGGCATCTTGTATGGGCTTGTGGCACATGAAAGGGTGGAGGAATTGCAGTCCTAGGTTTGTTGTGATCATATGGACCAATCATCCCAGGATTTTCAGGCTGGGCCAACATGGGATTGCTAGGGAAATCAGGGAACCTTTTGTTGTGAAAAGCAGTGGATGGAACTGGCACTGAAGCTCTTCTGTGTTTGTCATAGCAATAGAAACAAGGGCAAGTAGGATGGTGAAATGTTGCATTATGTGGGTAAAGCTCGTATGGATCAGGATTGTTTTCAGCATACTGTCCAGAAAAGTATGGATGAGATGGTTGCTGGTATTGCCTGGGAAAGGGATGAGGAGGTCCACTGAGCATTTGGGATCCAAAAGGATCCCCATATCCAGGAAAATGGTTTGAATTATGCATGGAAGGAGAAAAGCTAGGCATAGGCATTTCACGCCCATTGGTGTAGGGAAATGCCTCAGGAAAGTGATTGAAATGAGAGTGTCCTGTGACGTGTTTACCAGGTCCAAAGTACTGCATTGAAGCCCTATTTGCCCCTGAAGAAGCTCCTGGGTATGAAGCGTCAGAACTACCATAAGGATCTGGTGGAACCATCCCCGCTTCAAAGGGAGCTTTCTCTTTCGGTTTATCAACCAAATCACAAGACCGGCTAAGTTGATCCCTCAGCTCATCCAGCTTCTTTAGAAGCTCAGCTCGGTCTTGTTCGAGGTACAGAACTCTGTTTGCCCCATTTGGGTCATTAGTATTCCTCAATGGTTCCCCACCCCTATGAGAAGAACCCAAATGGTAATTTGATGGACCCTCATCTGGATAATTTGAAGTTGAAGACCTCATACCTTCAACATCAATTCTTGGATGTCTTCGATACCGCTCCCTTTCACCATTCTCCCAAGTTTGCCAATCTGCCATCCATCCTGATCTTCGGCTTTCACTCATGGAACTCAATTCCGCATTCAAATCTCCATGCTCTCTTCCCAATGCATTGCTCAATTCATCTCTTTCCACGCTCATACCTACGCCATCCTCGACAGCTCCGTTATCAGTTGTCTCTTTGGCTTGCTTCCTACAGATTTCAGCAGTTTTAACATCTTGCTTCTCTAAATCCCCGAGATCAAACCTCAAAGAGCCATCACTTGACTTAACATCAGTATCAGAGGCATCAGTTAAAACAACTATTCCTTTATCATCTGAATCATCTGATTTAGCAGAAACTCCTCCAACCCTTTCTTCGTCCGACTTCACGGACAAAGTATCCCCCTCTTGCCTTTTCTTGTTTGCTGTAAACGAGAGAAATGAATATTTGATCCTCAATTTTAGAGACACAAAATAAACTCAAACATAAGAAATTTACTTTATGTAATGACGTTCAAATTAGGATCCTTGAGTAGGAAATGTGTTGATGGTAATGCTACTATTAAGTTCGATATCTGGTTTTCCAGGTTTAAAAAACTTAACCTCTCAAATCCAAATGATTGTGTGTTTGTGTTAGTGTGGAATTTGGTTTTGCACTGGGACTATACCACACCAAATTTCAAGGCTGGAAATTTTAATTTCATTCCATTTTCTAAGGTTCCTCATACATGAATCAAGCAGAAACTTCAACAGAATTAAAAAACAAGAATCACGACAATAACCATAAAGATTTGAACCAAACAGTAAGGTAGCCGTTGGTTACCAAGAAATCACAGAAATTGACATTTTGGAGAAACTTGGAGGTAAAGAGTTTCCAGCCAACATGAATCATATGATTCAAAACGTAAAGTTTCTCTCTTTTTTCTCAAATTTCTCACCAACCATACCAAATAATCCTCACATTGTGCAAAAACATGAAGCAAAGAATGAAACTAAAAACAAAAAGGCAAAGAAAGAAGAAGAAGAAGCATACCTCTTAGAACAGCACCACAACCACCACACTGATAAACAGAGTAATCAGCAAGCTCAGGGAGAAGATTCTCACATTTTGGGCACCGAACTAACCTCACTTTAGCTGAGTCCCCCATTTGCTCATAACCCAAGTCACGAAACAACCCCAAAGACAAAACGACCAAAAAACAAGCGACAAAATAACAACTGTTTCCAGTCAAAGTTTGCCTGCGGAGAAACCAAAAGGAAAACGAAGTAAAGAAAATGAGGTGAAAGGAGAAAGCTTTGGGTTGTTGCTAGAATGAGCTGAGCTGGGTTCCTGTTTTAAGGAGCTGAAACTGAGTGAGTGGGGAAGAAAGACAGGAAGTCTCTTTTTCTTTTGGGTTTTCTTTTTCAGTTTTCTGAGGAATCAAACAGAGAAGGGATGGCGTTGATGATGATGATGTGGAACTAGAGAAGTAGACGTGAGAGAGAAGAGAGCTTTTGTGGGTACAAATAATTTCTCGGAAAACTATGAGCTGGAAAAAAGAAGAAAAAAAAACAAGTGCTTTGAGAAATTCTATTTCCTGTAGATGTATGTGTTTTTGTGTTTCTGAGAAAATCTCTGCATTTATGCTCTGCTTTGTGTTTTTTTGTGTGTTTTTCGTGTGTTTTTTTTCCTGCTAAATTTATATTATCAGACACAAACCAAATGTGTGAGTCTTGGACCGTTTTCCAACGTTAAAGCAAATTGATATTTCCAAGGAACATGCCGCAAAACGACGACGTTTGGTGTTGAGACGGTGTCGTTTCTTGTGCACAAGAGGAGTGACTTTCGTTGGAATCGCCGTTTGTCTGGTGTCGTTTAACACCGACTCTTTCCTGTTTTTACTATTCGCACCCCAACTTTACCCTTACGAAGGAGTGGAAGAAGCAAAAATGATATGGGTACGGGGTAGTAGCAAACCAACTTTTTTTCTCTTTATATTTTTAGCTTTTGCTTTATTCGTTTCTTCTTTAATTTTGGGTATTATTTTTCTTTTTTTTAATAAGGGCTTTTTCTTGGTTGCGACTGGAGAGAGAAAAGCACTGTTTTGGCCGATGTGAAAGGTGAAAAGAAGAAAAAAGAGAGAGAGAAAAAACTAAGAAGTTGCGTTTTTTTTTTTGATAAGTCTGACGACTAGTCTGTATACGAATCTAAATCAACCCCACTGGCCCCACCCCACACCTGACTATTAGTGGGCCCTACGGACCCAAACCATTTTGTCCATTGTGGCACTGTCGTCCTATCAACTACTACTTATTACCATTCACATCTCTTTCACTGCCAGATTTTGACTTTTAAGAAAATTTGGATGAGAACACGATGATGAAAAGATGAGTCAAAAAAAAGAAGATGAAGAAGAGAGAAAAGATTGGGTCTTGTTTGTTTTCATGAATTTGAATGATTTTTGGCTCAACTGCAAAACATGTTTGCAAGCTGGAATTTTAATGGCACAACCAAAGCTAGGGGTCCCAATATATAAAGTTGCTGCTTGGACATGTTACATGCATTAGAGAGCCTGTTGTTGCCTATGGGGTATTGGACCATTTATGAGATGGTCTATCTAGCTATAAAGACTGTAGCACATTGGTTTTGGGACTGGGAGTTTCATCTTTTGTACCTTTCTCTTTCGCAAGCTTTGGGCTTCTATATTTGTTTATACATGGGAGTTACATATTTTTCTGCAGTGTATTCATTACATAATTAGAAATTTGAAGATGTTGGATGAAACTATATATGGGAGTTATATCTTTCTTTACGGTGTACCACAATTGTTGAATGGAAGCTGAGGTGGTTGAACTGTTGGCCACAATTGTTGATTTACAACTGGCTTTGGAGGTTTGCCTTTCATTAGTGATAATTGCTATGAAAATCTGCCACTAGACCCAAAAGAGAGGCAAATGTTGTGGCACACTCATTGGCTAAACATGCTTCAGACACAAGCAAAGCTTTAGAGGGAAAAAGACCCTTCTTGATTTGGTCCTCCTTTTTGCTTGCTGATACAAAACAAACCATATTGATTGTATTTGAATGCATAACAACTACTCTCTACTTATAAGCAAACAGAGTTTCAAGCATTCAACACTAATAATTTCCAATCACCTCTCAAATATGTAGTTTATTTCAAATTGGATTTTTTTAATAAAAAAATTTAAAAAGAGAGGATGTTACCTGGTCCAGTTGCTTACTTGGTAAGAAGGGAAAGAATGGAACAACTTGAGTTGGAGTAAAACAAAAATTGTATTATAATTTGCATTATGTATAAATAAAGCAGCAAGATTCTAGGATACGACTTTTCTATGAAAGGCAATATTTTCTAGTTTTTTTTTTTTTTTTTTTTGTGGTTACATTAGAGTAAAGAAACTCTACTGGAGTTCGATTCTGGATGCCATAGGGGGAGGGGGAATCCAACACCACTGTAGACGTTCAATGGTCCTCAGTCAGCAAGTTGTGTAATCTTTAAAAGAGCAGTCAACAGAACTCTCAAATGTATGGAATGTTCTTTTCTTTTTGGAACAAAGATAACAATTACACATAACTAACCCATATCCATGGGTGACTGAAACCCAAACCCATAGGTGAACTTTGGGCAGGCTATATGATTTGCCAAGTTGAAGAGAATGAGTTTGGGTATATAGAAGAGTTTGAGCAGATAGAGTCCCTAGGCTATATCATCTCCTCCAATTCCGTGTGCTAGTCTTATTCAAAATAATATTAACTTCTCCAAAACCAGCTTGGTTCTCAATTTAGTTTTCTCTAATATCTCAAATGATTTGCATGTTTCAAATAATCAAATTAAACCCATATGTGGACTTTCTCTCTAGGAACTTTATCAAATTCTTATAGTTTTCTCTTGACATGTCAAGAAAAATACTTTTCCCAATTGTAAAACTATACACTAATTTGTTACTAAAAAGGATAATTTTCATGTCAAAATCGTACTGACATTCACAGGAGGAAGATGATAAATAAATTCACTCAATTTACGTGCTCACCTGATTCAAGAGTATGAGTTTGCTCACTTTCTTTTTCTCCTTTCCCCTTTTGATTATGCTACATGCTAAAAAAAAAATTAACCACGGTTAATCTTATTATTTTAATGTTTTGTAATGGGAGTCATGCATATATAGAGGTTTTTTTTTTGGGCATCTCATCGACCTCCAAACATAAAACATCAATGAAATAAAATAAAAGTATACCAAGGAAAAGAAACTAAACAATCAAACTCATACTTCTTCCTTGAAAGCAGCATATAGAATTCATATTATCATTGCTGTTCCTAGATTTGGAGCTTCGACAAGGCTAAGAAAACTTAGAGAAGAGTTTTGGCTGTGTTTTGGGCTGGCCTAGAACAAATATAGTGCCTCACACAAGCTGCCTAGCAAGTAGCAGAGTCATTCTGTAGTGAGGGTTTTATATATGGTCCTTAGGTGAGGTTTTATTTCTTAACTGTTGAATTAGCTAATCAATTTGATTTCAACGATTAAGAGACAGCGTGATTGCCTAAGGGTAATATATAAAACACTCACTATAGAATTCTTGCCTATTGGATCCTAAGTCTCACACATCGGGCTTAATTCAAAGCCCATTCCAATTTTGTTCATTTTAATTTTCATTTTATTGGGCCAGTGATAAATAAGGCTAAATGGCTGACCTTATAGATAAAATAGACCACCATGGTAAAGAATGCACAAAAACACCATAGAGAGGGACAAAACCAAAATCAAGGAGGGAGACACATAGAGAAAGGAAGAGGGCGGGGAGGAGGGGCAGACCACCTCCCCCAAGATGAGGCGCTGAAAGGCTTGAGGGGCAAAAATAATAATTTTCTCTGCTAGAGTTTTAACTTTCTCTTCTTCTTTATAACAAGTTTATCCTTTTTTTGGGTTGCAGACAATGCATTTACATCCCAATCGCGAATGTGTCGATGATGATCGTGAATGCAAGTGGAACGACTAGTGCATCGTTTAACTTTCAATGCTATCCAACTTGTATTATCCGTCTTCGACACTCTGGTCAAAAAAATATATGGCCCAATAAAATGGAGGAGAAAATTTCAACACTTTGGTTATTTAGAGGTGGTGCAAACCCACTAAGTCCCTGCCTTGTTGTAGGGTATAATATTAGTGAGTGCCATCCATTTTGGAAATTCACAAACAATTGCAGCAAAACAGTTCAACAAGTTGTGAGAGCTCGACATGATGGTGATGAAACATGCATTTTTGCTATTTAATGGAATTTCGTTGACTCTCAACCCCACCACTTGAGACTCAAGTGGGGAGAAGAAAAACCAATTACACCAGTGTAATTTGCTCAAGGTTTTCGTGGTTGTTTGTATGACCAATTCAACTCAAGATTTCCATCATATTTCACGCCACTTCAATTCCATCGTACTTCACGCAACTAGAATTTCATCCTATTTTCTACAATATGCGTGATACATTGCAGGCATTGGACTTTAAGAAAGACAAAAAAAAAGATAAGGCTTCCAACTTATGTATTATGCCTGCCTAGTCGTTATCGTTAGAGTTTGACGTAATGCGCGGGACAAATGAAAAAGAGTGCACAGACTGCCTTGCTTTATTCATATAGAGCTCACGAACAGATTTATGATTTAGAAATAAGATTGAATCACAATAGAAAACCAGAAATATACATTTTGTTTTTCTTTTGGTATCTTCATTCATCAATGCAAATGAAGAAAGCAAGAATGAGGAAAATAAAATATATATGTATGTATATATATAAACTTGTTCTTTTCAAACACTGGAACTTCACCTGTGATCCTTTTGCCTCCATAGATCAATCAAATTGCAAAATCCAGACAACCCTGTTTTCATTTTCTTGGCCTTGTCTTTTCTTCCTCCAAACACAACCCTCCTCTTCCAAATCTTCCTAATCCCCATAAATTCACTAAAGCCACCCACTGTGGAAGAAGAAGATGACCCTTTGCCCTCCCTTGATAATATGGTAGTGGCACTCAAGGAGGCCATCTCTGATGATGGATGATGAGAGAGATTGGTGATGAACCGCCTTGATCCTCCTAGAGATGGCAATGCCATTAGATGCCGTTCGATCAGATGACTGACTGTGACCAATTCATAGGAGTCATATAGGGGGCTGCCACAATCCCATACACCCAATTCTGCCTCTTCTTTCTGATGATCATCTTCTCTGCGTTTCAATGTTTGCTGCATATTTTTTGGTCTGAAATTTTTCTTGACACCAAGATTGTTTTAATAGACTGATTAAAAGTATATGAGAGTTAGGCTGACAAGTGACAAGCATGCAATATTCTGTGTGTCCCAATTACATAAAGATTCTCCTGTATATATTTTATAATGGGCACACCATGTTTTGCTGGATGCACCCCTGATTGAATACCTTTGGAATTACTGTCGTGCCCTTTATAGGGAGATTTTTTTTTCCTTCATATTCATCAATATCATGGGAAAATTTGATGAGGATAACATTGTCTGTTACCAGAAGCATGACAGATCCTGCTCATTATTCATATTGGGATAAGACAATAAGCAAAGCAAATCATGCATGTGGTGCTCCAGCTTTGAATCACAGGTGCTCTTCACCAATCTACATTTAGAAGTTTGTATGGTTTTGAACACACAACTGAAAAAGAAAGAAATTAACAAGGCAACAAAATCCATATTAACTTTCATCAAAGAGGTACGAAATCCATATTATATGGCTTGTAAAACTTTTCAATGAATTGATAGAGGAGCTTCTGTATATGGTCCAAGGACCATTGAAATTTTGTTCTTAATTCAATGTACTGCTTAAGCACGTTTTTGTGATATTTCTCTTCACAATATTGAAAGACGTTCTAAATTCAGATGTTCAAATTTTCATCCCCGTTAACACGATGAAGTATACTTTAAGTAACAGTACCTAACAGGAAGACCGAAAATAAAAGAATATTAAACGTACAATCTTCTTCTTATTTGGGCTAGCTGGACTAATATGTGACAGTCTTTTACCATGTGTAACCTATACAACAACGCAATGCATGTTTCTGATATTTGTCTTCTTCTTCTTTTTTTTTTTTAGTTTGCCTCGGTTATATGTTTGTGGAAAATGCATAAACTTGATTTTTTTTAAAATAATAAACTTACAACTCCTTTTTTTTATTTTTAATGCAAGCGATATTGAGTAAGGGGAAATCGAACCTTTAGGTGCAAGGATAAATGCTCTTAAGAACATCTACAATGGTAAGAGTCATTTTCATTTTATTTCAATAAATTTAACTTTTGACTTGTAGTGGTAAAGGAATTTTGTTTTTAACGGTATTCTTTTTATTACCGTAAAATAGAATCGAAATCCTACAGTTCCCAGTGGCGGAGCCGGTGCATGCCCAGGGTGGGCACTGGCCCCCTCTCAAATATTGTTATACATACAATTTTATATTAGTATATTGTACAAATATTATAAAATTTCTCACAAATTCTTTAATGGCCACTATTTTCTTTGTTTCTCTTTCATTTTCATGTCTAAATTTCTTTTGAATTGCATGTATTTTGTTATCATAAAGGAGTGATATATTGTTCATACAAAAAGTAAAGAAAAAAGAAGAAGAGAAAAGTAATAAAATTAGGGGTTTCTTAAAAACTAGGTTGATTTGTCATAAAAGAAAGTGTTTGAATTTTTAAGAGTGCCCCCTCTTACTTAAATTTCTGGCTCCGCCACTGCCAGTTCCAACCCATTTTTCAACCCACTTTCACTAATTCTAAACGCCAACGAGATCAATTGAAAATTAATAGAACAAATAATTGAAATTTTATTCGATGTTGACCACAATTATTGTTGTAAGAAATGTTTCATAAATCCATTTGGTCGTGGTGGAGTTTGATTAATTAGTGTGAAAACAAGAATACCACAACAGAAGTCGTTTTTAGGTGACATATGTACTCCATTAAAATACTTTTTCTATAGGGAAAAATATATGTTAACTTGTAAAGCTCAAGTAGCAATCTAATCTCTCACCACAAGTCGTTTTTGGGTGACATATATACTCCATTAAAAATATTTTCTATAGGGCAAAAGCTATGTTAACTTGTAAAGGTAAAGTAGCAATCTAATATTAGATTGTTTTGGGCCTTTTCATGAAAGAAAACTATCTCCACCCACCTAGTATTTGTTTATGCATGTCAAATTAGACGAGTAATAACGCTATTATTTTATCAAGGAATGCATTGTCAGACACCCACTTAAATTAGGTTTAAAGTTTGTCTGTGGTGGTAGAGACTCATGTGGCCCTGCTTCACCATACCAAATACACAAAAGAACGGAGATGGCGCTTGGCTCAAGTCTGTGTTAATGCCAAAAGATACCTAATACCACGACATTACACGTGAATGGGGGTTTCCATTGTCAACATATTCCATGAAAGTTATACTTTGACCTGTAAAGTTGCTTTTCTTCATCATCGACGCTACATTTAGTGCACTCATACAGATGAAAAGTGGGGAGATTATTCGGATTTAATATCAATAAATAATTATCGCTTATAAAATGGATTAGGATAAGTTAAGAGTTCATTGATGCTCTCTGCCAATGTTACCAAACTGTCACAAAATATTAGAGACCTGAAGGAAGTCCTCAACTAATTTCATGAGACATGCTTTTGTTTTCAAGACATTCGAACATTTGATCTACCGTCTTCCCGCACCATTTGAGCCAAGGCGAGCAATATTTTTACTTTGAAAGGTGAGAGAAACAAAATAATGCTTTAACAAAGCTAAAACAGAATGTGTTCATATATCAACACTCAATTTGAACAGTGTGCATACACTTAATTATTATAGGCGGTACTAAAGAAACTCCTAACAACATTGCCACAAAGGATTTGCAAAACCATGTTGTTGTGAGGTCCTACACATCTTGGGGCTTTGAACTGACTAACAGCAGCTCCCTGTGCTAGGTAATGGTTTAGAATCTTCTGGAAGGTTCCCTTCTGAAGAATTCGAAGCTCGAGCGGACCTATGGTATTGACCTTGCGCGAGCTAAAGTACCCTGCATCAAGAAAAGATTTATCTAAACAGTTGCAGCATTCACTAAGAACCTCTTGGCTTGGTTCACCATTCAATTCCCAGAAGATGACATAGTGACCAGGATCTGTGGACAAGTCTACATGGCTTGAGAAGTCAACAACTTCCAATTTTTCCGCAGCTAACAGCTTGGCAGCTTCTTCAACAGCTAGCTGCAGATCATTCTCGGTGTTCTTGTCAATGTTGATGCTAAGGAGAAGAATGCTCCGGCACATGAATTTAATCTCCGGGGTTGAGTTATGGAAGCCCACAACTTTCACTACATCTCCTAGCCTATAACGGTAGAGACCTGCACGTTGAATTTGATCATATTTTAAAGCACAAGTTTGGATAAATTTGCACATGAGATGGCAGCTCATATTTCATATAAAAGAGCAAGACTTGTATGACGACTTGTGGATTCGAGATTCCATGGCCAAGAACTAAAATACAAAATCTACCTCTTTTTAAGCATATTTAAATCATGTTAATCTGATTAAGATGTACTTTTAACTTTAGATTACTATTAATTTGACTAACTGACCAAACATATTTCTGCTGCTGCATTATTCATGCATCATATGCTATAAAGATAGTAATGGAAAAACTTGAACAGGCCTACCCATATCAAATGAGAGTTGGATAACTTTGAGAACAAAAACACGGATACTAAAAAATACTTGCAAGTTGACAGAGAATACAAGGATATATGATAAATTATATAAAGTGCCACGCATGCTGAACAAGAAAACAAATCTGTTTCCTCTCAGAAGATTGTCTCTGTATCTGCATAGAGCAAGCCTAGCAAGGACCTTGACGTTCAGACCAATGAGATTAACAACGCAGTATTCAAATCGAGCATTTCTGATGTTGATATATTATGGGGGACATCAACTATGCCAACTACAACTATAGAAGGATCATATGCTACAGGATTGTATAATGCTTTTTCCCTGTGTTTAAAGATTATTCTGTGATTGAATCAAAACAATAATGGATGCATATGTCTAAGCCAGCTGGCTGAGTCACGTCAACTAGTGAGACTTCAGAATCTCATTAGGGACAATACAGAGAAACAAAATAATAATTGTAAAGAACAACGGACAGCATGGAGAGGAGGGATATGGCACAAGGATAGAAGCAGTTGCCCTCTGGCTCTAGGGTCACATGGTCAGCATTTAAGGCCAAATCTGGGTTTCTAGAAGCCCATTTAATGGGACTGGCAAGAAAAAGGCAAGTTTGATATACTTTAAACGATGAATTCATGGATTAATAATAGATTTTTCAGAAGCACAGTTCTTGAGAAAACAAGGCTTGGCAGTGGCACAGTGAGCATATTGAATTTGAAATCACTCTGCATCTTGTGCACTCATAGGAAGCAAACCTTATTGCTAATTATAATTTAAATAGCGGAGCAGACAGGCTTAGCCAAGTTGGCTAGAGCGGATGTGCTCCCCACTCTGCACCCGAGTTGGAATCCCCCATGGTTTAGATTAGATTAAAGTAAATTATCACTTGTATAAATAAATAAATAAAGGAATTACCTGCAACATTAGTGATAACAACCTCATACTCTTCACCAACCTTGACTTCAGTCAGACCTACTGGCTTGGGCTCCACACAGAGCTCCTGGTCACCAATGTTGTTCCTCAGAGGGATGAATTCAAAATATCCAATATTAGGGAGCACAGCATAAGAGGTGAACTCAGTGGGTACTTTTGGGTTGATATTTGCTCCAATCCACCCTTCAGAAGCGCCATAATCAGCACTCAACAAAGGCAAGCCCGCAGCATAGTGCCTCAACTTCTTCTGATAAGGCTCCATTGACCCTGTCATAATACCATAAATGTACTTGACATTTGGAAAAAGTGCTGGTATCAATCCATACCAGTTACTCAATCCGGAACATTTTTCATAAATGAGTTCAGCCAATTCAGGGTCTGGCTTGAGCAATTTTGACATAGCTGCTCGGATTGATGGGGCTGTGATTCGGCTGCTGAGGACCCCGTCTCGAATGTCAGCACAGAGTTCTTCCCACAGTAATTCAAAGGTTCTGAATGCAAGGACTATGCTATGAGCAAATGCTGAAGATATCGACTGAACCTCATCCCTGAATATTAGCCCACATAAGAGATGGCAATATAAGGACTGGTGGAAATCAGGACCAAATATTACTTCATCAGGGCTGCTGCATTGGGATTGCATTGCTTTCATCGTGTTCTTGAACTGTGAACGACTATACACATTGGTGGTGGCAGTTCCAGCTGCCAAACCACCTTTTGTTTTGAACTGCTTGCTGGAATAGATGAACTGCAAGGCCTTTCCATTCACAATAGGAAACTCCCTGAACAATAGGCCTCATTTTAGATCATCAGAAAAAGTGAAGGAGGAAAATTGAAAGATAGGTGAGTGCTAAACTCAAATGCATCAGTACCTGTTTCTAAAGGCAAAAGACGTTTGAAATATCTGCATGGTAGTTTCCATCAGCTCATCAGTGAAAGGTATGAACTTTGGCCTTCCCTGAGAAGTACCAGAACTGCATATCGTGCAACATATCAGAAAACAAAACTTCTCCAACAGAAATTCTAAGTGATGAAATAGTAAAATAGAAGATTTCGCAAGTACCTTAATGAGATGGTTGTGATTGGTTTCCCAGTGAGAATGGGAGAGGAATCACCATCTACAATTCTCTGAATATAAGGGTCCAAATCCTTGTGAGTAACAAGGGGAACAATAGCCTTGAAACTCTCTGGGTCAGTTCTTCCATCTAGTCCTAGATTCTGCAAGTACTCCGCTGACGCATTTTCTTCCAAGATCTTCTTAAGGGTCTGTCTCTGAACCCTCTCGGCGTCCTTTGTCATTGCTTCAAAGTCCTCTATGACTTTCTCCATGTTGAACTCTTCCATCTTCTCCAACATCCTCACAAATTCTGACTTTACCAGAAACAAAAATCAGCACCAAATACAACTCTAAGGATTCAAAAATACAACAAGTTTTATATTGAACCTTTAAAGGACTAACAAATGAAACTATGATCATTTAATTGAAACAATCAATTCACTTGAGATTCTAATACACCCCATTCTCCCTCAGCAAAAAAGAAAAAGAGCAAAAACGCTGGCAGGGTGGAAGAAAGCGACAAATAGCTATGAGCCAGTCAAAATAAAAAAATCATTCAGATGCTCAGGCACCTTGTAACAAACTGTTGACTTTCAAGCAACTAAGAGCACCTCCAACTGGTTGCAGATTAGAGCTTATGACAACCAGCAGGCAGAGGGGCAGTTGGATACATGATAATTTTATTTAAAAAGCCGGTGAAAGTAAAGTTTCTGAAAACTCAGAGCTCCTTTCTTTTCCTCAGCTTTCTGAGCAACCAAACAGACTTCAACGAGCACCCCAGAAAAAGGTTGCAATCATTTTTCAAGGATAAAACAGGAAAAAAGACTTGATTGATGAAAAATGAAAGAAAATAGCTAATCTTCTCATAAATAAAAACAAAACTAGCTAATCTATGCAATAAAGGTAAAGTCAAATCTCCAAAAGCAGCTTGAACACACGGTTCAGCAAAAAGGATGACTAAAATCTCTTATCAGAAGAGTCCTCCTCAAACTTGAGAACCAGAACGCGAAGCTTCTAAGCTTTCGTCTTTAACTGAGTGCAGTCAACGCAGTCAACTCTGAACACCTTTCAGGGAAACTTATCTAATTCGAAGACAAAAGGCTTAAAAGATCGAAAATTCAATAAGATAAAGATAGAAATTAAGCAAATTTAAAGCTCCAAGGGGTTGAAATTCATCCAATTAGTGCTTCAAACACCCAACTATAGCTTGTACTCAATAGGAATTCGAAATCCAAACAAGTAAAATTGATCATTATCAAAAGCAGTAACATATTAAAATCGAAACCATGTGGAAAACGAGCTTCAAAAGTTGGCCTTGTCCACAAGGGAAAATTTTAAAAAAACAGAGAATTTCCAAAATAGAAAATAGAAAAACCTTTTCTGAAAAAAGAAACGACTTTTCAAATTCAAAGAAAAAGAAATGGAAAAATGAACAACCAAGAGAGAGTGGGAGACAAAATCAGACTTGTTCAGCTTGTAACAGAAAACTCAATTGCCCAAGAGTCTACTCTGACCCAAAGAGAAGACAAAAGAAAGAGACTTGTGCTCGTTTGTTATATCAAAACCTCAAAACCCACCTGAATTCCAAGACTAACAGTGAACAGCCAGGAAGAACAATACCTGTAAATCGAAGTCCGAGAGAGACAGAGGAAAACAGAGTACTCTGTTTTTGACGTTGACAGAAGAAACCAGGATTTAGAAGCAAACTGATAGAGGATGATGGCAGGCACAGAGACCAAAGCACTGTGGAAGAAGAAAAGGTTACAAAGTCACCGAATTTGATGCAATTTTTCTGCTGCGGAAACAAACAGAGGATAGTTTTCTAGAGAGAGAAAGTAAGAAATGTGGCTTTGGGGGTTGAGACCAAAGGCCAAAGTGTCGAGCTTGGCTTGGGTAATTTAGACTGGGAGTGAGTGAAGATTCTTTGTGTAGGTGCAATATTTATATAGGCAATATTACCCAGTTGGCTTTTTCTTTTTCATTTTTGGATGACGATTTGCGTGTGCTTTGGGCTGTGTAATTTCCTTTTATTTTATTTTTCTTTTTTTAAATTTCACATCCATCAATGACTTTAGGTTTTTTTTTGGGGTCGAAAATGACTTTAGTTAATTATTCTAAAAATGGTTTTTAAGACCTTCTAAAAATGATGGAAAATACTAAAAGAATCACAATATTGAGCTCAAACGGCACTGAATGTGGTAATCTGTTTTAATATATCACCATACTCTTCTTTTATTTTCTTTTTGGCAAATAAAAGATATTCAAATATGACATAGAACGGATAGCTAAAATGATAGAAGAGGAGTTAGAGCATCATGCATGCAAAGGCAAAATCAGCAAGTTACAAGTGTGGCCCCGAACTCCGATTTGGGCCCATAACTCACAGTTTTGAAGGAAACAGTGCAACGAGCAAAACTCATTGTTTTTGTCATTATGTATGAATTTTTTTGGGCATTCAAAATCATTTAACATGCCAAATGGGACTTTTAATTCTTCGTTAGTTTTTAGAAACTTTTGTTTATTTCCACTTTTATTTTCCTTTGGATTCCTAGAATTTCTAGGAATATTTAAACCAACTTTAGCCCGTAACTAGGGCATTATGTGATCATTCTGAAATTAATAAAATTGAGTTAATACGTTGTCACAATGGATCAAAATAAGAAAACACTACACAAGCCAATTACATTGGTCACAATGACCACAAACACCCCAATGTCATCACCACCACCATCACAAATATATAGAGTAGTTGGTAATATTAGCATTCATTGATATGTTTTTTTTTAATCCAAAACGTTAATTAATCTTTAAGAAGGCCAAAGGAATAATTATTTTTTGTTTTCCTTTTACATATTTACTCTTAATATTGTTAACATTTTAGTGATACAACTTATACAAGTATATTGGCTTCTTTTTTTTCTATTTTATTTTGTTTAAACATTTATCCAAGGGTTCATATTGAACAAGTCTTTTTTAATAAAAAAAAAAATCAAACAGTAGGGGATTCCATTCATAAATTACGTCACAAGAGCAATACAAATACAATAACCATAAGAACTACTACAACTACCAGAGCCGGCCTTTGGAGTGGGCGGGAAGGGCCATGGCCATGAGCCTTCAATTAAGGGGGCCCCAAAGTTTTAATATATATTAGAGCAAGTCCGGCCACAACCCCTAGCCCTGGCAAGAGAGGGTCTAAGCCCAGGCAACAGCTTTCAGCGGGCCAAGCCTTACCCGAGCAAGTCGTGGGCCCCATGAGAGGGGGCAGCCCGCAGGTGAAACCAGACCTCTAGCTTGAGTTTGCTGACGTCAGCAACAACATCAAAAAAATTTAAAAATCTAAAATTTTAAAAAAAAAATTATAAATAAATACTTAGTCATATTCTTCACTCCCCACACCAAAACTTTATACAAATTCATCTCCTCATATCTCATGTGAATAATGGTTGCCATGGCAATGGGTGGAAATACCACAACCTTTTGCAATGGTTGTCACTATTCATGTAAATAGTAACAGCCCTTGCCATGACAAATGGGTGGAAGTGCTCTTATATACCAATGTCCAACTTTTAAAAAAAAAAACACACGATAAAATTAAATGAGGAAGCACGATTCCTCTTCCCAGAAGAAACCCCAACAAGCTTCATCTTTTTCCATGGAAAAACATACTCTCTATTTAATCCACCACCTTATTATTCTATGTTTTCCCAATCTCTCTTCAATCTGTCCATTATTTTCAGTTTCTTTCATCCCTCTTTTCTCATATTGTAACCCTAAGAATCGATCTCTCACTGAAAAGCTCACAATTTTTCTTTTTTTCAATCTTTGTCTTTGAGATTAATGGTGACCCAAGAGGAGAGGAGCATGAGAATTTGAAGAGATAATCAAATTTATGAATTTTTCGTTATATTTGTTCCTAAGTAGCAAACTATTTTTTCAATTTCCAATAGGAACAAAACACTGAGAGACCCATTATATAAGCAAACAACAAACTCTTTCCTTGGGCTATTGGTTGCTGGAACGTCGGTTTGTAAATTTGTAATTTCCTTCATGATATTAAATATCTAATTCGATTTTTTTAATGAAGATATGTCCTACAATAACGCATACTACCTTTTTTATCATTTTATTTGTTATTTTCTTTGCAATTGTATATTAAGGAAGGAGCCTCATTTAGTTTATCACCTAGGCCGGCCCTGACAACCATCCAAAGGTGTTAAAACCACTACTCACAGATGGATTACAACTTACAACAAATACGGAGAGATGAATAGGCACATTTGCTACTGTATTTTTGTTGTTGATACATCATTTTCGTTGTTTCGCAATAAGTTATTATTTAAGAAGCTTCCAGTATAATAAGCCTGTGTGACATGCAGGATGTCTAAATTACCTATTTATAAATAGTAAATAATTTAATTCATAGATTTTGGTGATATGTATGACAACCACTCTCACATCCCATCCCATCCCATTCACATACTCACATGATCCTATAATATATACACGTTGAGAATATCATCCAATTTTTTTCGATAATTTTTGAAAATATAAACTTTTACTAGGTGGCACATGGCGTTATATACTTTCTTCCTCTCTTTTTTTCGTGCAAAATGCTTCCTCAAAAAAATTGATCAACTGATAATGCGTGAGTTTGGGTTTGAAGATTTTTATCAACGAAAGATGAGAGATACGAGCATCTTCCAAGTAAAAAGCTAGTAGAGATTCAAGAACAAGCGCAATTTGTGAGTGATGTGATGATTGTCTATGACTGTGAGCAGTACTTGTGTTGAGTTCATGTATGTGGTACGCATTGGCGCCTGCCGTATGCATGAAAATCCATTGGATCTTTTGGGTGGTTCTCTCTTTAAATTTGATCATCCCACTATAAACAAAGCTACTAAAAGAAACTATCTCAATCATGACTATCAACATATGACAACGTATCAAACATTGCATTAACTTGGGTTATTTGTAGCAATAGTCCCTCAATTATACTTTAAGTTACATTTTGGTCACTCAACTCAAATATTAGTTGCAGAGGTCACTCAATTGGGTGTTGTGTTGCACCATTAGTCCCTACCGTCAATTCTCTCTAAGGTTAGGGACTAATTGTGCAAAACAACACCTAATTGAGTAACCTCTGGAACTATTTTTTGGAGTTTAGTGACCAAAATGTAACTCCAAGTATAGTCCAGGATCATTGCTACAAATAATCCTAACTAAAAAGTCACATTTGCCCATCAATAATCTAAGAGATGCTTGTCACGTCATCATTTTAAACAGAAAAAGTCACAGACTTGACAATAGGGACTAATTGTGCAACACAACACCCAATTGAGTGACCTCTGCAACTAATATTTGAGTTGAGTGACCAAAACGTAACTTCGAGTATAATTGAGGGACCATTGCTACGAATAACCCCATTAACTAATATTAGGTTTCCATTAGATACGAACTACCAACCCATATTGAATGTTTAGTACGTTAACAAGTTTAATGACATAACCTATTAAATGAGTCTACTAAAAATGTTACTTTGTAATACTATTATCGACTCAAGTATAGCAAGAATTTATTCGGTGTGATCTATCATCACGTGGTGTTACACATTCATTTATTTTTATAACACGTGTGTGTATTTATATATTAATACTATATTTGAGTTCATGAAATATGAACTATGTTGCCCACCACTCATAATGATAATGTTTGAATCAATAACACTACATGGCGATGTGATATTCACACCCAAAAAACTTATGGTAAAATTCATGAACTCTCCTTCTCACTTAAGGAATGCAATTTAGTTATTATCCATTTATTCATTCTCTAGGGCATATATGCCACATATTGATGACCACCTCATCCAAGTAGTTGCGGTTGCAATCCAAATAGCTATATATTACTGTATATTACTCAAATGCCGCAAATGTGGCATCAGGGAGCGGCCATCGGGTCATGCATGACATATATATTTTGTTGGACTTTGTCCTAAAAAGTTCGCAAGTGATAATACTTTGTCGTAGTTGACAAAGAACCTTGTCCTCTTAATTGCATCGTAATATAACCAAATTTCCCGTTCTCAATGGCCACAAAATTTGTAGTTTGTATAAAAATTCATATGGTATTTATGCAAATTTTTAATAATACATGAAAAATACTTAATCCTATATGCTATCCGTTTTAAATTTTGAGCTGCTCCTAGAAACAAATTTAAAAAAAGTACATGAACTTGTGTACTATTTGAGTTGCCAGGGCTAATCAGCAAAAACAAACAAACAAACAAACAAACTATAAGTTTTTCAATTGTGTAAAAAACATGGTGGTCATTGTAAGCACCAATTTCTCACCTCAATGATATCCCGTTGATAACTATATCAATTTTTTTTTAATTAGCAATTGATATGACAAATTTGTGTATATTTATGTGAAAATGAGTGGAACTAGATATAAACAAGTAGAGCATAGTCCTACTCGTATTACTTAGAATCAAAATTAGATTCATGACGGCTTATACACAAACAATCAAAAACTCAATGTCACAGTTGAAGTTTGATCTAGTGACCCCCTAACCTTGTTGTTATGATGACAATGTCTTATATTCAAGTTGAGATTGCGTGAGAACATCTCCTTTTAACAATATATGGATTTGGCTAACACGTAACTAATCCAAAACAAATGTCTTAAGTAGGCTCCTAATGTATACAAGGGTAGTTTTCTCCCATTTAGCACCCTAACATATTATATTGCCACATCATGATATCTCGCATCTAAAATTTTCTTAAAATAAAGAATAGTGTTTTTAATCACAATTATTTCTTGAACCTATATCCGAGTTTTGTTTTGGTCATGCAACTTGGTTTTGAGTCATTTTGATCCACCAACTCTTACACGTGTTTCAATTTAGTCTCTCTGTCAAATTTCATAAAATTTTCCATCTATTTGAGGGGAAAAACCATCAATTTGGATACACTTATCCTCTAACAACCAACAAAAAAATTACGAAATGACTAAATTGGAACACAAACGACAGTTGTAGAACCAAAATGAAATTTTGGTATAAGTTTAAGATCTATAATTTGTTTTAAAATATTCAAAGAGGTTTTAAGTTTGAATATTTTATCTTCATTGATTTAAAAATAAATAAATAATAAAGTGATTAAAACGCAATGTAAGAATATTTTATAATAAAATATATGTGGTCCACACGATATGTCCGGATTTATTTAATATTAAAGAGAGAAATCTATTTTCTTCTACACTGACGGATCGATCAAGGTATGTATGCCATTTATACTTATTAAATTTCCGCATTAAGATCTTGAATCATGAATTGATTCTTATAATTTCAGCCAATCAATTGGTTCTTATAATTTCAGCCAATATTAAGTTTACACGCAAATCTTATTATTTAAGCCCCGAAAAGAAAATCTGGCCCACAATGATTGTTCACATCCGCTGCGATTGGCAGTGCTTGAATGGCAGCTTTCATATAAGGTCGCCATTTTGATATGTCATCTTATCTGACTCAGCCCAAGCTGAGCCATACGTTAGTAATTCACGTCTTCGCCATTCTCCATATTTATTTTTCTTATTTTAAAGGAAAAAAGTCAAATTTCTCAAAATTAACTAAGCCGATTCGATTCCCAACAAAAGACAAAAGAAAAAAAATATATTAAGTGATTTGATATTGATTGGTTTTCTAGAAAAGTAAACTATCTACATTGCATTAAGACTTTGTAAGTTTCGTTATGTATATTTAAATGTCAACAATGTAAAACAAAAAAAAATTCGTATCTGAATATTTTGTAATGTATAAATAAAGTTCATGGATATAAAGAACGTTTCCAGAAGGATGCCTTATAAAGGTGGTTGTGCTTGTATTAATTCTGAATTATAATAGTTTTGCATAATTTTTTTCAAAATAATTTTCAATGCTTATTAACCCATAATAGATTTGTTAAAGTAATAAATGATAAAGCAAGTTTCTCAGCTTTAAAATAAAAAATCGTGCAAATTATTTGTAGTTCAGGCAATTACTTCTACACTTGAAATACTGTATTTGAATCAGAAGTTCTAAGAACTTATGCTCAGACTCATAGATTGCGAGGCCCTTTGTCAAGGGGACTCAATCATGCATATATGGAAGATTCTTTTCTTTGTAGATTTTGTCTGCCGACTAAATAAAGCAAATTCTTCACTCTCGAAATTATTTAACCTTTCTTTTATGTATCGAAAAGAAAATTTAAAACCTTTTGGGATCTAAAAAAATACTGAAGCAGTAATGTACCAGAAAAAGCTGGTTTATATTCATGAAAGCAATTTCTAAAAGCTTGAAATCTAAAGTGAAGTGATAGCGTAGCATTTTGTTTGTTCATTTTTGGATTCACTATGAGCCTTTCTTTTTTCTTTCTGTAATTAAGATATTGTCATGTGTTATGCAAAAAATAACTTTTGTTTCTTGAAAATTAAGGGCACGTTCGGTAACGATTTCGGATAATGTTTTTTAAGAATATTTTCAGATAATGAAAACAAGAAAACGAATTTTCATTTTCAGGAAATGAAAATGCGTCTGGTAGATTAATTAGAAAACATCTTTAGAAAATAAAAACAATGAAAACGTGTCTCTGGTAGTACAATTTGAAATAATAATATGTGAGTTATTTTTATGAAAACGTTTTCCATGAGAATGAAAACAACTTTTTTCTGTTTTTTGCAAGTATACATGAACTTGTTTTCATTTTATGAAAATATTCTCAGTGTTTTTCTGTTTTTGGGTCATCGGAACGTGTTTTTGTCTCATTTTTGTTCTCCGAAAATGAAAACAACCTCATCAAACGTTAGCGAATGGGCCCTAAGGGGCCGTTTAGTAGCGTCTTCACCAAAAACGTGTTTGGTATGTCGTTTTCATTTTTACAAGAATTGTTTTTTGAAAATAAATTCAAACTCATGTACAAAAATTGAAAACACCAATTTATCGTTTTCATTTTCTACCCAATGTATTGGTCTGATTGCCTTTTTCTTTTTTTTTTTGGCTGGTCTGATTTTTCTTTTTTAAAATATTTTTTAATATATATATTTTTTCAATTGTCCGTTTTCAGTTTTTTCGTTCCACTTCATTATTTATTTTGCTACACCGGTGTATATTAATTTTATGATAAAACCATCATATATTATTGAATTTCATATTTATTTTAAACTGAAGATAATATTATTTTATTACCTAGAGTTTTCTAAAAAATCAAATTTATTATTATTTTAATTATACATTATTATTATCAAAGTATACATTTTTCATTGTTTGTAATAAATTTAGCCTTTAAAATATCATAATTTAAAAAAATATTTTTTTAAGGACAAAAATTAGCGAAAAATATACTTAAAAAATAACTCACAAATTATTATTCTCAAATTGTCCCACCAGACATGTTTTCACTATTTTTATTTTCTGAATCTGGTTTTCAATTAATTTACTAGACGCATTTTCGAAATCTTGAAAATACAAATTTGTTTTCTCGTTTTCATTCTCATAAAATATTATCAGAAAGCATTCTGAAAAACGTTACTGAACGAGCCCTAATATTTTTGTCAATGGCGTCTAGCCTAGTGGACAAGTGTATTGATTTCCAAACGAGTAGTCTAAAGTTTCAAATCTCCATAACACCTTAGCATTGTATGTGTGAGAAAATCTACCCTCCTCTAATATCGCTTGTATCCAAAAATAAAAAATAAAACAAACATTTTTATTACGGTGGTCGTTTCTTCACGCAAAAGGAGTTGGTTTTCTAAATTCCAAATTGATAATTATTATTGCATACTAATTTTCATATTACTTGATTTCATCATAGAACCATTTTTCTAGTAAGAAATCAAATAAAAAAGGGAATCTTTTACTATTGTTTTTTGTGGCCTAAAAAGTGACGAGAGACTGAGAGAGGTGGGTCTTCTACTGGTTCTCTTTGATAAGAAGGGGAGTCCTTGTCCCTTGGCTGGCCCATGCTGATTGGAAGATAAACACCCATAAATTCAAACAAGTAGTAATTCTTCAACCCCACAAATACCATGCGCAATGCCCTTAGAATATGTATTGTCCACTACCAAATTTGGTGTGACAAGAGGTTGAGGGTGAGCCAATTTCCTTTTTATTTTTATTTTTTTGCGACGTATATAAACATACAAAAAATTAATAAAATATACTAAAGTTTTATGTACATATTGTCATAATTGTTTAACTGCACTTCGCTTGAGTTTAAAATTTGTACTAATTATAATAAATATAGTTTTTAATTTAAAAAATATAGAAAAGTTGAAGTGATTTTCCCAAAAGTAGGGAACCACTTTTTCTGAAATACAACAAATTTTACATGAATTTGACGCATCCATGCACGCCCACAGGAATTCAATTGAGTATGTCTTAAGAGAGAGAGGGAGAGGTATCTAAAATTAGGTTGAAAGAGATAGTTGAACTTTAAATAAAAACGAAAATGATGAAAGGGAAAAAATTTGAAGGACGATAAAGATATATTAAAGACAAGACAGCGTAGTGTAAGAAGTCTGTAGCCTACCCACTTTCCTGCCGCAATATCAAAAGCCAAACAAAACTTTTGTGTACAATCCCAATCCCAATCCCAATCCCAATCCCCATCAGTCTCATCTCCAGCTACTAAAAAGCTTCGAGTTGAAGAGGAGAGAGCCCCGCAGATTGTGCGACCTACTGCTTTCTACTTTCCTTGTGGAAATCCATATCACAAAAACAGTAACACTCTACGTGTCAAAATCACATCAAGGCATCAAAACTCCAAATTCAACACTCAAATATCAGCTAAGACTTATCCAGATCAACATTATCAAAAAAAAGGAGAAGAAGATGATGAAAAGAAATAGATATTCCGATGATAAAAGAATGCTGAAAATATGTAATTCGTGAGTGATTACAGTACATCTTTTGTACTTCTTTTTTCTATTAATCTAATAAAATTCAATCGTTTGCTTCATTAGAAACGACAAATTTGTATTTGATATAAAAATAAGATAAGATAGTTTTTACCTTACCCGACAAATGTTGAAATAAAAGATAGAGAAAAGAAACATGTTACGAAGCCTTTTCTTATTTACACAGCTTTTGTCTTGTAAGGCTAGCATTCACGAAGGGAAAAAAAAAATAGAAACTCTAAAATGATGGTCTAAATAGGACCAAGCTAATCATGAAGACAATTTCTCAGTTGTAATCCAAAATATAATCAAACCGCCTTGTATGTGGTTTGTTGTTATTTGGATCCACTAACCCACTTTTAAAGTCTTACCTTCTTTTTTTGTCAGTTGTTAACTTCACTTAACTTCACATACAGTGGTGGAGCTACGTACACTGGTACATATGGAATGCCAATTAGCATAGTTTTTTTTTTTTTTCTTATATATTAAAATTTGAATAATCGAGAATTTTAGTCATTTTGTGAGTTGCTTGCGATTCTGTTTAAATTAGTTCAATTTGATGTTGCGTTTGGTTGGTCACATGAGAAGATTCATCCATATTCAGCACTTTAGTTGCCTGAGCTTGTAATTTTTTTCATTAATAATTAATCACTTTTTTTCAACAGAGAAAAATTGATGAGAGGTACTATATGGAGGTTGGGAGGACTATGGAAACTTGCCCATCATGTTGTAGTTAATAAATCTTCACTATATATATACACGTCGTAATAAGAATTGTTTATTTTTATGAGGATCTTATTTATTCAACATATATTATAAACAATATCTAATTTCATTGAGTTTTTTACAAAGACGATCTTTAAATTCTGATTTGAGAAATGAATGATTTTGGTTATTATATGTGCATAGTGAAGATTCACCAATCGCAACAGCGTAGGCAATGAAGTGTCTTAAGTGTTATCCATCTTATATGAAGGACAATACTGCTTAATATTCATTATTAATCTTTATAGTATAAAATCTAAATACTAGACTCTCTAAAACTATGTAGTTTTTAAACATGAATAAAATATGTGAAAAAGTAAAAAAAAAAATACCATACCATTTCATAAAGTCTTACTAAAAAAGCATATTAAATTTTGTTATTGGTATATTCTCATGTGCCTCATTATATTACAAGGATTAAATCCGATTGTCACATTCATTATTCACTCCCATTCCCAAAGCACAAGAAGCTCATCCCCAGCTAAGATATATCCAGATGAACATTTAATAAAAAAACAAAAAACCAAGAAGAAGATGATGAAAAGAAATAGATATTCTAATGATAAAAAAGTGCTGAAAATATGTAGTTTGTGAGTGATTACAGTACGTATAGTTTGTTTTATTTAAAAAAGGATTCGTATTTAACGTGAAAGTAAGATAAGATAGTTTTCACGCAAAAAATATAGAAGTAAAAAAGAGAGAAAAGAAACATGTTACGAAGCCTTTTCTTATTTACCCAGCTTTTGTCTTGTAAGGCTAGCATTCAAGAAGGGAAAAAGAAAAAAAAAAACGCTAATGATGGTCCAAATAGAACCAAGCTAATCATTAAGAAAATTCCTCTGTTGTAATTCATAATATAAACAAAATCGCCTTATATGTGGTCCTGTTGTTATTTGGTACATATGAAAATGCCAATTAGCATAAT